>CAUYRT010023170.1:0-11767 GCA_963574885.1 Lepilemur ruficaudatus
TTTATTTAACCCAAATATCCAAAATATTTCAACATATAGTCAATATGAAAAATTATTAATGGGATATATTTCATTCCTTTTTTCCACACTGAGCTTTCAAAATCTGGTATGTATTTTACACTAGATCTCAGTTTGGACTAACCACATTTCAAGTGCTCAATAGCTGCATGTGGCCAATGGCTAGTATATTGGACAGCACAGATCCATGCTGTTTATTAATCAATAGCATAATCTCATGTTTAAACTAATTTTGGGAAGAGCAGTATAAATTCATAGCAATACACAGTGTTGCTGCTATTAGCTGCAAATAGTATCTCCATCTTTATCAACAAAGTATTAGAAAAAGAGGACATTTTTTCAGAAGCAGTTTCAGGAACTAAATAGGGGAAGGGCTAATTGGCACACCAGTTATAAATTTCTAAAATTGCTTTAAATTGATCTGATGTGCTCACCCCAGTGCTGTTTATAGTAGAGCACAGATAAACTTAGAAAAAAAACAACTCCTATAAAAAACTGTTTCCTTTTTGGTTGTTATGAATTCTATTTTCTGATAAGGTGTTGGAGTTAATGAAATTATGCTAAGTAGAGCTAGACCCTTCTCTGGATACCTCCTCCCGCAAAACCAATCTAAATTGCCCATTGATTGTCCTTCACAACTTCCTTACCTGAAGCCCACATCTGCCCCCACCACCCTGCCCCATTTTTAGTTCCCACAGCAAACATTTTTAAAGGAACAAGACTTAGAAGTGTCATATTTCTTTCTCTCTAGCCTTCATCTCGAAATTCTGCCTCAGCAACAACCCCTTTAAGTGGAAACTCATCCAGACGAGGAAGCGGGGACACCAGCAGCTTAATAGATCCAGACACCTCATTAAGTGAATTGCGGGTAAACCACAGCTTGGTTTTTTGAAAGCAGTCTTTCAGCTTCTTGGTAGTATAGTGGAGCTTTTAACATTTAGTGTGACTTAGTAGGAAGAACGAATATGAGTTCTTTTCAAAAATGTTAATACAGTTAAAAAATATGACTCAGGTGTTTCAGAGCCTGAAAGAGGAGCTTTGTTAATTCTTTTTTCTTTTTTGAAAATTTGATGGTATTGGAATGAGTTATGATTTACAAATGCCAAAACAACTTTGTAATGTGTGTAAAAGTAATTCTCTCAGAACTAATTGGCCATGTTTTAAATGGAAAATATGTGGATGTACAATGAACCAGACTGTGGGAACTTTTAAATTTTATTTTACTGGGTTTTTTAGAGACAGGGTCTTGCTCTGTGGCCCAGGCTATAGTGCAGTAGCATGATCATAGCTCACTGTAACTTTGAACTACTGGGCTCAAGGGATCCTCCTGCCTCAGCCTCCCAAGTAGCTGGGACTACAGGTGCTCTCCACTATCACTGGCTAATTTTATTTTTTTTGGTAGAGATGGGATCTCACTATGTTGCCCAGGGTGGTCTTAAACTCCTGGGCTCAAGCGATCCTCCTGCCTTAGCCTCCAGAAGTGCTGGGATTATAGGCAAGAGCTACTTACTGCACCTGGCCCCACACTTTTGAGCCATTATGATGTTATTTGGCTGCTAGAATACAGTTATCTCTCTGTTTCATAGTATTAGAAGTATCATAATATTTGGGTAACAGAAATACCTGAGATAATAAAAAGCTTATTTGACCCATTAGTTCAATCTCTGTCTTTATTAACCTTTTTTTGTTTTGTTTTGTTTTGGAGACAGAGTCTTGCTCTGTCGCCTGGGCTAAAGTGCAACAGCCTCATCATAGCTCACTGCAATCTCTAACTCCTGGGCTCAAGTGATCTTTCTGCCTCAGCCCCCTGAGTAGCTGGGACTTACAGGCACGTACCATAATGCCCAGCTAATTTTTCTATTTTTAGTAGAGATGGGGGTCTCACTCTTGCTCAGGCTGGTTTCAAACTCCTGACCTCAAGCAATCCTCCTGCCTTGGCCTCCCAGGATTACAGGCACGAGCCACCAAGGCTAGCCAGTGTTATTATTTATTGAGGTCTTATTATGTACTAGGTATAAGTGCTGGAGGTGGAAAGTTGAATAAGATAAACACTTGCCTTTATGTGCTGCATTCTAGTTGGACAAAAGGACACAAGGACAGGCCTTCCAGCCTTAGACTTAGCTTGCTTCTGTCACACACAACTTGGCACTTACTTTTCTTTCATGAGAGAATGACCTTCTTGAAGGAAGTGAGATTTTTGTGTCCTAGCACCTGGCACCTAATAGCCCTCTGTAAATTCTGTTGAATGAATCAATGAGTAAAAGACAGACCAACACACCAGGGAGGGAATGAAGGGGGCAGGGAAAGTATAATACCAAAAATGTGTATAATCAGCTTTTAATAATTGATCCTGTCTATAATTGCAGAACTATATTTAGGGCCCTGTGGCAGTTATTTCCCACCTAAAACAGGCATCCAGAATAAACCTTATATTACAGGGTCGGGCACAAGGGAAACAAAATTTTCGATTTAAAATTTGACCTGTTTAACTTTTCTGATAAGGATTATGGTAACATTTGGAGCATATGCTTTTCTTATTGTTTAAATTCTCATTTAAATAGTGTTCTTGGGATAGGATATTTCATTTGACACTGTATTCAAAATGCTTGTGTTTCATTTGCCTCCCTTTACTTCCTTTCTTCCAAGTTAATTGTAGTTAGTAGCCAAGTCATTGAAAGATAACTTTGTTTATATCACATACTATATTTTTTAAAACTTATGCATGAATCAGTAAAATTTGCTGCTTATAATTAATTTACTATATATTTTGCTAGTTGTATGTAAAACATTATGCTAAAAATTATTTAAATGGTTTAAAAAATTTGAATTGTGTGTTAAAAAAATGTTATTATTTATATAGCTTTTTCCCATATACAGCCCTGCCCCCATATGCTATGTTGTTTTCAACAGAATTTAATACCAAGATAGTGTTTAACACCAGATTGTTTACTCCAGACTTCGTCTCAGCTCCACTGTCATCTGACCTGTTTGCCCTTTTCAGTGGTTTGGAGTACGAGTTATGTTTTTGTATTTGTATTTCTCTTCTGGAGTATTTAAAAGCAAGTCACATTTCATCTGATTTCTTTGAGACTTAAGATATGTTTATGCATGGTTTTATGCAATGGTTCATTCCTATGTCCTGCAGGATATCTATGACCTTAAGGACCAGATACAGGATGTAGAAGGGAGATACATGCAGGGGCTTAAAGAACTAAAGGTATCAGGGCCCATTCTGCAGCCCACGCATGCTCTGTATGCAGAAGTGTCGGTAATGGTGGTTTCATGAGTTCTATTAACCAACTGCACATAGCTTTACTAACAATGTTTGTCTTTCAAGCATGTGCTTAACCTGCAAAGCGTTGGAGAAATGAACTCTTCATCTCTGCTTTATATGTACATGTCTCGTATAGTTTTTGGAATATTCAACAGGAGATATTATACCTTACAGTATTTTTATTTTTGAGACAGAGTCTCATTCTGTTGCACCAGCTAGAGTGCAGTGGTATCATCATAGCTCACTGCAACCTCAAACTCCTGGGCTCAGGTGATCCTCTTGCCTCAGCCTCCCAGGTAGCTGGGACAAGAGGTGTGTGCCACCATGTCTGGCTTATTTTTTCTATTTTTAGTAGAGACGGGGTCTCGCTCTTACTCAGGCTGGTCTGGAACTCCTGACCTCAAGTTGTCCTCCCACCTTGGCTTCTCAGAGTGCTAGGATTACAGGCATTAGCCACCGTGACTGGCCTAAACCTTACAGTTTTCAAACTTTGTAACATACTTGCATGTCCCTTGTCTTAGCCATACAAATTAAATTGGGCAAATGCCTAAAAAAATACTAAGAATATATTTATTGGGAATTAGACCTTAAAATTCTAAATTAAAAAATATTGCCTGTTTCTATTACTAGATTCAGTATTAAATGTAGGAAGAAGCAACTGAGAGAGCATTATTATAAATATCCCCTCTGGAAGAAGGAACCGTAAGGCAAGAGTCCTATATATTCTTTTTGTTTAGATTTTTCTTAAAACTTGTAAGTCAGAAAGGATCACACAGATCCTAATGTCTTAAAGAATTTTGAAGTAAATTTAAATGGGATTTATTTTTCCCAGGAGGAATGACTACCATTTTTCAATATGAATATGTGAGGCAGACATTTGTATGTGGCATTTGGTTATCATGCTCTTCTTTTCCCTATGTTTCACTGTGAAATTCAAGCCTAATATGATGAAACCCAAGGTTTCTCTGAACACACATGTGTCCGGATTTGAAATCGAAATACAGACCAAGTTTCTACAAAAGCAAAAGCAAGACATTCAGAAAGATAACTCAGGATATGCTGAAAGGACCAAAGGACAAAGTATGGACCCTATGAGCTAGGCTTTCATTATCCTCCTTGGCATGATTTGAAGCAGCCCAGCGGCTAGCCAAAACCTTCATGCAGAGGGTGTGGTCTATGAGAAATTCACAGTTAAGACTCAGGACCAAAAAGGTGGGAAGTCTCTTGGGCAGTGCCCATGAGGGAACCCTGGAAACTGCTGATAGGGCACTGCAGGGTTGTCAGTAAACTTCAGGAGAATTACGGAGTTAGTTGATATTGTCATTTAGTCTTATTGTTCTAATCTTCAGGATTTAATCTCTCTTTTAAGATTTTAGACACATGACTTTGGAAATATCTTGATTCAAGCAAATCTAGCACATTAAATAAACATGCTCATATTAAAGTATCATGTAACAATGTATCAGGAAAGCAGCCAAGTGATTCAGAGACATTCTTACTGGCTTTTACTTTTATTTAAAACATTTTTTTTTCCTTACATTTTAGATCTTCATATATGAATACTGAGCTACAAAGACGTGTTAGGTCACCAAACAGTTGATTAAGCTTTCTAATCAACTAAGGTCTGATCTCTACATAGCCTCATAGCACTGCTGATTTGAATTTGTACCTTCCCCAAATTATAAATTACTGTTTGTTAAAACCTTTGAGTTTAAGCAGAACAATCAAAATCATCAATTTTAAATTCTCAGAGGCCAGGGGTTGACTCTACACATTTTTGAAAATGTAGAATCCAGAAATTCCTCTTGAGAATTTGAGAGGAAATACACGTACTTCTCAATATACCTCCCTCAGGCTACTAGTAGCAGAGTCTCTGCCCCCTGATTAATCAGACCATAGAGGCACCAGTTTACTTCAGTGACCACTAGTGCCCCACACAATCTTGATTTGGCCAAAACAGATCCAGCTTTGGTACATTTTGTTTTGAGAGAACCAGTCCAGGCTCTGTTGAGGGACCCAGCTTGAACTGATCATCTTTCACTCTCCTAAACTCTTAAAGTATATATTGCCTTTATTAACTCTTGACATATAATGACAGATAATTGATCATATTTATTGACTACTTAGTATGTGCCAGGCACTGCGCCAGGTGTTTTATATTTACTATCTCATAGCTTTGGAAATATTGATTAATTTTGTATAGTTTCATAGGCTGTTAACTAGGTTTTGAGATGTTGATGACAAGAACAATGTCTCACACATCTTTGTAAAAGTTACCTGAAATAAGCACTTGGCTCATTTTTATTCATTAGTTTTAAGTTTAATTAAGGCCTTCCAGAAAATGTTCTTCTTAAATATCGCCCATGTTTTTGATGCTTAGAAGGATGGGAATAAGGAGAGAAATGGCTTTAACTTGAGTAACCCCAGAAAGAATTGTTGAGAGAAGAGTTAATAGGCTGTAGGTGTAAGTCTTGTCATCAGCTATACATTGGCTGATTTATGGAGTGTCTACTTAATGGAAGGCACTAGAAATAAAATGAAGGGATCATGTCCTAGAATTCAAGTAGTTCATAATGTGGTTGAGGATTTTGGTCACATGGTTGTGAAGGCTTGTTCTGGGAGTCTATGGGCATAGGTTATCAAAGCTTAAATATTAACACAGTGGCCTCAAAACTTTGGTGTGCGTCAGAATCACCTGGGGCTTATAAAATACAGATTGATGGACTTTACCCTCAGATTTTCTGATTCATTGGGTCTGGGATGGGGTTGAAAATTTGTATTTTTATCCAGTTCCCAAGTGATGCTGTTGCTGTTGCTCTGGAACTCACACTTTGAAAATCAGTACCTTAAGAACATTTAAGTAAAACTAATTCCAAATAGCCATCAATATGTGAGTGAGATTAAAATCATTAAAATACCTGGACACTTAAATTTAAAACAGTCTTTTGTGGTGTATTGTGTAAAGGAAGATTATGTTGCATAAATTTTATGTCAAGTTTATTGTGTCATATATTTTGTCCATGGATCTATTAATATTACTTGAGCTGTCTTGGATTCTGGCATTCATGCAGTTTTACATGGGACTGAGTTGCGATGAGGAATTTTTTCTGCTATTAGACTTTCAGATGGATGAGAATCATTTTAAATTCTGCATTATATTAAAATACCACTAAATGTAGACTAGTATACAATTGACTTTGCTTGTATTCTTTCTTCTAGTTAAATTTGTTTCCAATCCTAATTTAAATCTTGCCTGTCAACCTAATTCTGGTTTATGAAGTATTAAAAGTATGTGTGTATGTGTGTGTATGTATGAATATACATATATTTTTATTGACATAGATACATTACATAAAAATTTACCCATTTACAGTGCAGAATTCAGTGGTTTTTAGCATAGTCACAGAGTTGTGCAACCATCACTGCAACCCAGTTTTAGAACATTTTCATCATCTCAGAAAGAAACTGTGTACCCATTGGTAGGTCATTCCCCATTCCTCTTCTTTCATTCCCACTCCCATCCTGGGCAACCACTAAGTCTGTCTCTATAGATTTGCCTATTCTGGAGATTTCATACAAATACAAATACAAATATGTGGTCTTTTGTGATTGGCTTCCATTTAGCATAATGTTTTCAAGATTCATCTATGTTGTAACATGTAATGTGTATCATGTAACATGTATTTCTTTTTAAATAGCTGGATAATATTTCACTGTATGGATTTACAACATTTTGTGTGTCCATTTGTCAATTGATAGGTATTTGGGTTGTTTGTATTTTTCTTGCTATTATGAGTAATGCTGCTGTGAACATTTGTCTGTAAGCTTTTGTTTAGAAATATCTTTTTATTTCTCTTGGGTAGATAACTAGGAATGGAATTGATGGGTCACATGGAAACTCTATGTTTAACATTTTAAGGAACTGCCAAACTGTTTTCCAAAGTAGCCACACCATTTTACATTCCCACCAGCAATGTATGAGTTTCTAGTTTCTTCACATCCTCACTAACACTTACTATCTGTTTTCTGTCTTTTTGATTATAGATTATAACCATCCTAGTGGATGTGAAGTGGTATCTCGTTGCGGTTTTGATGCGCATTTCCTTAATGATTAATGATATGGAGCATGTTTTCATGTGCTTATTGGCCATTTGTATATCTTCTTTGGAGAAATATCTATTCAAGTTGAATATCTATTCAAGTTGCCCATTTAAAAATTGATTTATATGTCTTTTATTGTTCAATTATAAGAGTTCTTTATATATTCTGGATGTAAATCCCTTATCAAATATAATATTTACAAATATTTTCTCCCATTCTATGGATTGTCTTTTTACTTTAATGACACTTGGTATCATTTGCAGCATAAAAGTTTTAAATTTGGATATTTTGATGAAGCCTTTTTTTTGATCAATAGTGCTTTTGGTATTGTATCTAAGAAACCATTCATTGCCTGTGCCAAGTTCATGAAGATTTACTCCTATATATTCTTCTAACAGTTTTGTAGTTTTAGCTCTTACATTTAGATCTGTGGTCCAGTTTGAGTTAATTTTTGTATATGGTGTGAGGTAGGAATCCAACTACATTCTTTGGTATGGGGGTTATCTAGTTATCCCAGTGCCATTTATTCTTTTCCATTGAGTTATGTGGACACCCTTGTCAAAATTAACTGATCATACATTTAAGGGTTCTAGACTGCTAGTTCTGTTTTATTGATCTTGGTTTGATAAACATTTGTACTAGTATTTCCTGAAGTGATTATATTTTCTATGTGAAATGTTTTGTTTTTTTTTTTTTTTAGCTTTAAAAAAAGTTACCGGGCAGTAGAAATGACCACATTAGATTTACTTATTTAAATAAAAAAAACCACACTTGTAAGCTATTTTAGGCAGAAAATTTTGAGGAATATAAGATTTTAGGTTTTCTGTGGTAGCTCTTTTTTTAGCATTCATTTTTGTTTGGTTTATTTAAAAATGATTAAAGTTTAGATAATTACTAGAAAAAATTTGCACATTTACATTGGCATTATTATGCAGGACAGAAAGTACTGAAAACAAATGTCTAAGAAGTGGCAAAATTCAAATGAGTATGAAGTTTACTTGTGTAAAGAGGCTGCATTCTGTTGTATCACTGCATTCTGAACATCAGTTTGTTAAAAACTACAGGAATAATATTTCTGAAAATATTGATGAGTCTTCATGTTATGACTCTTACAAATATATGTTATCTGCACTCCTTTTCATCTTTTCAGAGGCTACATTGCTGCTTGATTTTTGTTTTCTTGGGGGGCAGAAAGCACATATTGTTCTTAGAAAGGCATTATTGGCTTATTCTCATCTTCCTGTTTTATATGCATGTGACTAAACAAGGTTCCCCAAACTGCTTGTATTTTGCAAAAATGCATCGTTATGTGTTTGTGCCAGTGCTATAATTTCCTGTTATATTGCGTATATGTGGGAACCTATTTTAGATATCAGGCTGATGACTTTAACTCTTTTTTAGGAGTCTTTGTCTGAAGTGGAAGAAAAATATAAGAAAGCCATGGTTTCTAATGCACAGTTAGACAATGAGAAGAACAATTTGATCTATCAAGTAGACACACTCAAGGATGTTATTGAAGAGCAGGAGGAACAGATGGCAGAATTTTATAGAGAAAATGAAGAAAAATCAAAGGTAATTGCTCATCTTGTATTACACTGTTCTCTTGGGTCAGAAAAGAAAAGCCTGCCATTTAAAAAGTGGTGGGATTGGTGGAAGATTGCAGCATATTTACTTGGGAATGATGTTTCAGTCAAAACTGAATGGTCTGAGGAAATTGACAGAATACCATAAGATATTAAGCCCTGAAATATTTTCCTTTTTAATTTTTAAAAAAATTTATTTTATTTTCTTAAGGAAAAGCTTATGTCCTCCTTTGGGTTTCTGAAAATAGAACACAACTCAAGTTTTATCTTTATTTTCTATCTCTTAATTGGGACAATTACAGTGAACTAATTTCTTCCTGTTGTTGAAAGTGGCTGGGACTCCCACGAAGCTCCAAAGACTCTCAATAAGATGGTTCATTTTTTCTATGAACTTCTAAATGGTTCAGAAGAACCCATTTTCTAAACAATTGTAGAGAAGTTTTTAACCCGTTATTTAAAAACAGCCGTATGGGCCAGAAATTGACAAATGTTTTCTTTAGAGGTTCATAAGCTATAATGTTAAAATATACAGATGGAAAATAACAGCCACTGTCCAAGGTCCAGATTTGCTCTTTACAACTGCAGAAAACAAATTGGGTTGTTTTAAAAGCTTATCAGACTTAGACATTTTAAAGTGTTGATGTCCGTCCAAGCAGAGGACAAATGGATATTATTGTCAGAAATGAGTTGCTATTCATTGCCAAAATAAAAAATACAGAAAATAATTTAGGAAATGTGTATTGATAAATTGTTAGAAAAAACAATTTGAATTTGCACATCGTAAAGGGAAAAAAGCTGTTTATATAACCTCTAAGGGGCCAGTATTATTACTGTAGTCTTTACAGGGATTTTTTTTCCCTTGAGGACTAGAAATGCCCATTACAATCTGTTTTGATCATGTTCAAAAAGTGTTAGGTAGTGTTTGCCAGGAGTTTGGGGGAGGGAGGAATGAATAGGCAGAACACAGAGGATTTTTAGGACAGTGATACTATTCAGTGTGATACTATAATGGTGGATATGTGTTATACATTTGTCCAAACCCATAAAATGTACAACACTAAGTGTGAACCCTAATGTAAACTATGGACTTTGGGTGACAGTGATATGTCAACATAGGTTTATCAGTTAAAACAAATGTACCACTCTGGTTGGGTTGTTGATAATAGGGGAGACTGTGAATGTGTGGGGACGAGGTGGGGTGTATATGGGGACTCTGTACTTTCTACTCAATTTTACTATGAACCTAAAACTGCTCTGAAAATGAGGTATATTTAAAAAAAGGTTAGGATAAGAGAACTTGTGTTTAGATAGTTGAAAAGGAGTCTTCTGGGTGTTTTTATTTATATTGGCCCAGCTGTGGCCTGTTGAAGGTATGATTTGGTGGCAATAGGTGGTTTCCTCTTTGATTCTTTTTGTATCTAATGGGCCATTTTGGAGATTCTGAGCCATCATACTTTACCTGGAGTCTTACTGACTCGTTTTTTGCTTTCTCACACATTTTTCATATCTATTTCTAGCTCTTTGTTTCTAGCAAATTAGAGGAAAATGTCATGCTAAGGATTTATTGGTACTAAAATGAGTTATCTTTCCATGTTCTCAGATGTCCTCAAGCATTTTTAAAAATAATAAAAAAAAAACCCTGTGATTAACTATTTTAACCAACTTAGTTTTTCCCACTATCATTTTCTAAGATACAGAGATATCTTAGTATGCGTAGAGTTTTTAAAAATCTACTTTCAAACTTAAAATTTATAAGTTTTTTAAAAATACTCTGGAAATCAGTTTCACATACTGTGATGCAGAAGGCTTTTTGATAGTATCTCTCTCTAACATACATTTACCCTGAATGCTTTTGTTCTAGACAGATAATTGTCTCATGCAGTAGAATGTTCACATTCAAAGACAAATAAAGAGGCCAGGCACTCTGGTGTATTTCATTATAACAGCAGATGGTGAGAATAGAGAAGGACTATTCAATAACAACAATAATGATACAATATTAATGACATTTTTCAAAATGCATTTAGTGCTTCCTGTTGGAATTATAATAACTGTATTTTAAATATTGTCTCTATGACTACTTTAGGGACAGAATGCCTGATTGGGAATGTCTTGAGTATATTATTCTCTTAATAGCTATTCATTTTAATAGGGAATTATCTTATCTGACATTTTAAAAATGTTTTATTATTGATTTTAAACATACAAAAATGTAGACAGAAAATATGTTTTAGTATGATTTTTAAACATACAAAAATGTAGACAGAAGAATTAATGAACCTGCCTGAACCCATCACTTGCCTCCCAGTCACCATCAACCCATGGTCATTTTGCTCTGTTTACTTCCCCTACTCATATTCTGAGCAAGTTGTAAGCATCCCATATTTCAGTACAGATTGTCATATGGCTCTCTAGGCAATAAGGGCTCTCTTTAGAAGCATAATCAAAAGACAATTTCATACCTGAAAATTAATAATAATTCCTGTATATTACATATTCAACTATTAAAATTTCAGTAGTTTTAAAACGTCATAAATAATTTTTCTTTTTTACATTAAAAATGTAATCAGGATCCAGATAAGTTCCACACCTTGTTATTAGTTGGTGTCTTTTTTTTTTTTTTTTTTTTTTTTTTGAGACAGAGTCTCACTCTGTTGCCCGGGCTAGACTGAGTGCCGTGGCGTCAGCTTAGCTCACAGCAACCTCAAATTCCTGGGCTCAAGCGATCCTCCTGCCTCAGCCTCCCAAGTAGCTGGGACTACAGGCACGAGCCACCATGCCCAGCTAATTT
>CAUYRT010023172.1:0-64650 GCA_963574885.1 Lepilemur ruficaudatus
ATAGAGAGGTCTAAAAATTGTGAGTTACCTGTAAATGGTAGGGGGGTAGGATAACTAGATTAAGAAATTAACTGTGTCTGTTTTCCTGACTGTAGGCTTGTCACAGAAGGATGAGAGCTATTTCCCACTTCACCCCAACTCCGCTCAGGGAAGGCCATCCAAGCTGGGGACTGGGGTTGAGGCTTTTTTCGCAGGGGTGGAGTTAACAGCTTCTTTGTGCTTCCCCTGTGAGTGTAAAAGACAAACAAAACAAACCCCCCTTGCCATTGCTGGGAAGGAGTTGACACCCAGGATAGGGGAGGTTGGCTGCTGCCGGCTGGAATTGGGGAGTGGTTTGAACTCTGGGGGAGAGTACAGGGGAGTGAGTGAAGGCTTGAAGGATTCCAAGGTGGAGACCTGTACTCCACACCCACACAACAGGACCTCTTCTTTTTTTTTTTTTTTTTCCTGAGACAGACTCTCACTCTGTTGCCCCGGCTAGAGTGCCGTGGCGTCAGCCTAGCTCACATCAACCTCAGAATCCTGGGCTCAAGCAAGCCTTCTGCCTCAGCCTCCTGAGTAGCTGGGACTACAGGCAGCATGCCCACCACGCCCAGCTAATTTTTTCTGTTTTTGGTAAAGATGGAGTCTCGCTTTTGTACAAGCTGGTCTCGAACTGCTGAGCTAAAACAATCCGCCAGCCTAGGCCTTCCAGAGTGCTAGGATTACAGGCGTGAGCCACCACGCCCGGCCAACAGGACCTCTTCTGACCATGACTAAGTTGACTTAGAGAGACTAGACACTGTGGGAAGCCCTGACCTTCTCAAAGGGACCCTATAGATCAGATGATGGGACCTTCTCAAAGGGACCCTATAGATCAGATGATGGGCAGAAGCTGTTCCCCAAGCTCTGTGAATTGAGCGACCAGCGCTGTTAAAAAAAAAAAATTATGCAAACACTCATTAAAGATGGAAAGGCAGACTTTATTCAAGGAGGGGGCATGACAATAGGTATAGCGACCACTACAATGGGGTTTTGCAGTGGGGGAGAGAGATTGGGCTTCACTCCAGTTCCAGTAAGGACAAGTGGGGATTTACAACCAATGAACAGGGTGGCAGGAGGTCAGCGAATGGAAAATTACTAAGAGGAAATAGTAAGGATAAGGAGCTTCTGGCTAAACCGACTTGATAGAATCATTACTGAAGGCAGGCCGGGGTGATAAGATATTGGGGGTGATCAGATACTGGAGGGTGGCAGGTTCTCGCTAAATGACTCAGCGGGATTCTTGCTCAAGCTGGATTCTACAAGGACAGAGAGGGAAACCCAAGGTTGGGCCCAGTAGAGCAGAAGACTCAGAGGAAGATGACTCGAGTTTCGATCAGAGCAGAGAGTCTCTGTCATTCCAAACACTCAAACCACCGTCGGGAGCATGTGGAATGCCCTACCAGCTAGGTAGGTAGGATCTCAGAGTCATATTTTATTTAGCAAGTTAACGATCCATCTTTGCAGTGTCCCCTCCTTTTTCTTCCCATAAGTTGGTGTCTTGACAGGTGTGTCAATGGCAATGGTTGTGTGGTGGGAGGGAGGTAGATGTTCTAGAGGTTCTTCCCCCTTTGGCAGGGTTCTGGTCAGAAACAGACCTGAGAGCCGCAGAGAGGAGGGGTCCGGCTCAGCGCTCCCCCCGCCTGTCTGTGGGAGGAAGGGAGCCCGAGGAAGAAGCCAAATGGAGATGGGGGTGGGGGGGGTTGCAAGCCAGGAAACCAGCATCTAGATGCCCCTCACCTTCTACCCCAGAAAGAAAGACAGTTTCTCCTGCACGCACGGATCTCCCAAGCTGCTGTCCTTGTAGCCTGTCTGCTGGAGAGTAAAAAACAAATGGGGCGTGAAAAAAAAATTCAGCAAAAATAATTACAGGTTACAACGAATCAATTGGAACTGTGTAAATAGCCTCAGGCAGGTAGCAGAGTCAGGGTTCTCTAGCTTAACACCAGGCACTCCCATGGCAGGGCCTGCGTGAGTCCTGGTGACAGGAGGCTGGAAGGAGGCCCGGGTGTGGTGTCCGAGGATCGGGATGTGAGGCCCAGCCCTGTCCTAAGCAACTGTGTGAATCTGGGCCACTGACTCCCCTCCTCATAGCCCCATTTCATCACTATAAAGCCGAGGTAACAATGAGACCTACTCAGTACATCTCCTGGGCAGCTGAGAGTCAAAGGAGGCAGTGGATGGAAAAGTACTTTGGAAACGGTATAGGGTTGGACAAATGGATCATCTGCTTGCCCTCTGATGGTCTCTTTTATTCATCCACCTCTCTCTGCCTCTGTCACCAGGCCATGGCGCAGCTCGTGCCACCTCTCCCCTGGGCTGCTGCAGTGGCCTCTTACTGCTTGGTCTGTAGTTACTGGCATTGACGTCTTCAGTAGGCTTGCAGCCAGCAGGACCTTCTAGAATGCAAAGTCTGATCATATACCTTGGGATGTCAAATCCCCAAGGACCAGAGGGAAAAGTGAGCTTGAGGGCTGATGGGCTACAGGTAGTTCGGATTAAGAGAAAGGGATGGAGCTACAAAGAAGTGTGGACACAAGGCTGCACCACTTCACCAAGTATCCACTGAGTGTGCTGCGCTTGGCGTGGCGAGGGACACGAGGAGTCTGCTATGGTGTGCTGCCCCTGTGTTGTCTTCTTCTGCGGAAAGACAGAGTTTGCAAATGTGGAACAAGTGGAGTGCGAGTAGATACAAAATTGTGTGTGTGCTCCTCACTGGGAATGCTTCTGTCTGCTGCAGAAGCCCAGGGAAGATCGCAGCAAAGCCTGGGTTTGAAATGGGGCCTTGAAGAGCAAGCTGGAGTACAGCAAACAGAGAAGGATGGGCTTCTGGACAGGGGACCAGCCGAGACTTGGGGGCAGGGGCAGCAGTGTGGGGAGAAGGGCCCAGTGTGAGATCGTGAGATCGGCGAGAGTGAGCGGCTGGACTCTACTGGAAAGCTGGCTGGGGTGGAGTCAGGTGAGGCAGGACTTCAAAGTCTAGCCAGAGGCAATGAGATCTAATTCAGACTAAATATGGATAATCTGATGAATTATTGATTCGCTCAATGGATAGTTTCAGAGCTCAGAAGCAGAGGAAGCAAGGAAGAAATGCCCCCTCACTGGACTTCGCTCTGACCAGCCCCAGGGAACACATGTTGCCAACAGAGTGACTGGGGCCCTTAGAGGAAGAGACTGGCAGCCTGGAGTGGGTCATAGCAGGCCAAGGACACCCTGGGCATGGCAGGTGTGAGTGCTAAGCTTGAGGAAAAGGGGTTGGAAAAGCCCTGCTTGGAAAACAAAGAGGTCAGAGTCCTAGCCAGAGGCTCAGGAGTGGTAGCGAGGTGGGGATGAGGCTCCGACAGTGGACACCTGCGACACAGTCACAAGGCATTCCAAAGAAGGAACAAGGCACTGCCTCTTCCCCACCATCTCCCCCCCGCCACACACACACACACATCGGCTCTCTGCTCCTCCTGTCTGTCATTAGGCATTCAGGCAGTTAATTCTCACAGACACACCGCTGAGAGTGCCAGGAGCCTTGTAGAGTTGAAAATGGGATGGCATTGTAAGGCTCATTACAAAATCCCTGAGGGAGTGGATAAGGACAGAGATTTCCCCTCCCTCGGCCTCTGCAGGAGGTTCTGTGCCCATCCAACTTCCTACCTACCCAGCAGGCCCAGTCCCTCGCCCGGCTGCTGGCTGCTGGCTCCCAGGCCCCCTCTGACTCTGCCTCAGGTCTCCCGTCGTGCCCTCCCAGTTTGGGTCCCACTCCAGGTTCCTGATATGAGAAGCGTCCCGAACCCTGTGCCCTTTGGAGTAAAGAAGGCAGAGGACAGAGGGCAAGGTGGCAGGTCAATGGAGAATCCCAAACTGACCACATCACCTCCCTTTCTCATCAGCTCTAGACCAAAACAGCTCCCAAGGAAGCTGGGGTGGCATCTCCCCCTCCCCTCCCACAATCATAAAGGGTCTTCTTTGCCCGCAAAAAGTAGCACCTGGTATAGAGTGTGCACCTCAGCGTCAAGTGAACGTGCGATGTCTACAGTGCTTGTGGAGCACCCACCCTGTGCTGGGCACTATTCCAGGCACTTGAAATGTATCAGCAAAGCCAAGCAGCACGAAATCCTGCACGAGGCAGGCTCCCGTCCTACCAGGGAGAAGGGCAGGCAGCAAGCGCACAACATGCAATCACTTGACGTAGACGGAGTTAAGTGTCCTGGGGAAAACACAGAGCAGAGTAAGGGGAAAGGGAAGGGGAAGGGTTGCAAGTTTAAGTAAGGTGGTCAGGGCAGGTCTCGTCAAGATGACACCCGAACAGGTGAAGTAGAAGCATTGCAGGCAGTGGGAGAGCAAAGGCCCTGAAGTGGGCAGGCACGGCAGGCTGGAGACACAGCGTGAAAGCTGGTGTGCCCAGCAGGGTGAGCGGAGCAGATGGGACCAGAGAGGACTGGGAGTGGGTAGGTGGGTCAAGCTGATGTCCATGGAGGTCTCCCGTAATCCCACTGTATAGCGCAGCCCCCCTTGCCCCAGCGCTCCCCAGTCTTCACCCTTGTTGCTTCCCTCGCTGCCCCCGACCACCCTCTGGCACTCTGTGTATTGTTGCTGCCATTTGCCTCCCTAAGGATGGCAGCCTTGTGAAGGCAGGAATGTCACCATCGGCAGGTGCCAGATGTCACAGCTGCTGGCGAGCGCAAAGTGGGCAGAGTGCCCTCCATGGCGCAGGCTGCCGAGGAGCCTTGCAAAGGTCGCTCATTTCCTGGGCTGAGGGAAGCCCCTGCTGACCTGTGTTGATGACCGTCATCCTGAGGGGAGGTCCATAGTGGTGTACCGCAGGGCTCTTTGGCCCTGGTCGGTTGAGAGCAGGGATGCGCTGCTCAGGCAGAGTCTTCCATAAGGATTATCCCTGGACCTTCCTCACAGGCAGGCAGATATTTTGCTTTCATTTGTTCAACATTTATTGGGCATCTACTATATGCCGTGCTCTGTGCTTACTGACTTGGGTTGAGTGGAGGAGGGAGAGGCAGTTGGAATGATGTCACCCTTGCCCTATCCAGGCCCCCCAGGTCCCAGGCTTCCTTGTGCACGTGGGTAGCGTATGCCAAGTGCACACCATGCCCTGGAAGACGAACACGAACGGCACAGTCCCTGCACTCAATCAAGTAGCTGACATTGTTGCAGATGTGAGAGGCATGTAAACAAATGTCTGCAAATCCACTGCAGTAAGTACAATGACAATGTATACAGGGGACACAAGGAAGCGGGCAGGAAAGATCTCACAGGTGAGTCATGCCTGAGTTGAATGAGAGTGGAGTGATGTGTCACCTTGCCGTCTGGTTTGAAGTGCCCCAGATCCTTTCCTTGTTGAGCCTGGAATGAGGAATTCAATTGTATGGGTTAAGTATTGTCCTCCCCCTTTGGCCTGCAAATAACTGATATTCCCAAGAAAGTGACTAACATGCCACACAATTCTGAGATGACCTTCTTACAGGTGAGGAAACCAGGTGCTGTGGGGGGGTGGTGATGGAGAGAAAGGAGTTGGGGGGTTGCTCTCCTAGTTCCCTGTCCCCTCTCCACTTTTAGTGGTCTCTATTTTTAGGTGCCAAGGCTGTTTGGGGTTCTCTAATCCTAGAGGGAAAGATTTGATAAGCACATTAATAAACAAATTTACCCTAATAAGCTAATGATCTGGACTCTCCTCACAGCTATGCTTTCTTCTTTCCCTTGATGCATCTCCTGGGGCAATTAAAAGTTCCATCTCAGGCCAGGCAGGATGGTTCATGTCTGTAATCCTAGCACTTCGGGAGGCCGAGGTGGGAGGATCATTTGAGGCCAGGAGTTTAAGACCAGCCTGGACAACATAGCAAGACCCCATCTCTACAAAACTTTTTTTTTTTTTAAAGTTCCATCTCTACACAGCTTGACATGGTTTCCTGAACCCTTTCCTCACTTCTTGCCTCTTAGCCCAACCCCTACTTGCCATGTCCTGGCCTTGTAGCTAGACCTGATGAATATAGGATTTTGATTTTAGCAGGAATTGGACAAAGGGTCCCATGACTATCTTTGTGGACAAACTAGAAGAATAAGGCAGATGACAGTATATTAGATGGAGACCTTATTGATTTAATAGACAGAACAGCATTGGTTATTGTCATCCTGAAGGCAAGCAGTATACAACAGGGCTTTTGCATTGGCCTTGACTTTTTCAGTGTTTTAATCAGTAGCTGGGATAAAGACTAAATGACACAAAGCTAAGAGGGAAAGATCAACAAAATCAGATATCCCAAGACCGGACGAGGAGAGGCAGATCAGACTGCCGCTGAATGACCCTGCAGGCTCTCCCTCGGGTACCCCAGCAAAATGCTGGCACCATCGGAGGGCTTCAAGAACTCAGCTTGGAGCCAATACTGACATGCAAATTCCTCACATGATTTTCATGGGGGAATAGGCTATTTCTCATGCTGGCAAGGTTGCTGCCCAGACTGTAAAGCTAAAAATCTGTCCCCTCCCACATCCATCATTAATACGCAAGACAATTAGGCACTGGGGTCCCTCTTCTGGATCACACAGCACACACATGGCACTCCAAGCCATGTTCAGCCCAAGCATGCCTCTCCATGGGATAGCAAGGGTTTGGAAGGACCATTTCCATGCTGCCATCCTGCACCTGAGAACTACTGCTTTGGGTCTACATTGTATGTCATTTGGAGTGTTTATCCTTGGCTCTTGATTTACAAATGAGTTAAAACAGCAAGATTAAAAAAAACAAGATAAGATGTTACATAGCAAAATATGCAGCATTCACGCTAAAAATATCAGTCATATCAGTACAGGAATGGGGAGACTTGTCTTGAAAGAGACCCATGAATTTAGTAGATTCAGAATGAGCAGGGAGTGACCTGGTGGCTTCTAAGTGCTCTGTGGCTTCAGCTTCATTAGCAGATGCAGTATCCAGATCTCAGAAGACATCGTGCCATCTTGCCATCCCCTCCCCTGGACAGCCGTGCTCCGTGGGCTGGCAGCTGCCACTGGATGCATTCAGAGGACTTACGAGGGGAGTGGGGCAGCCAAGAGGACCGGACTGGAGCAGAGTCATTGGCTGGGCCTGGCACATTCCAAGTCAGGCTCATGTCTGGGATTCTAAAGCAGAAAGAAGAGTCAAGAGAGGCAGGGAATGGACCTGGATGACTGCAACAGGACCGGGTGCAGAAGCCAAAACATGCCACACTGAGGCGGACAGGAGCGGGTGGTTCTGGGGCTAAGTCAATTACAGAGGGGAGACCCTGATGAGGACCGAAGTAGAAGGGAAAAGCAGGCGGGAGCGCTGCAGCCGAGGGCTCCTCTGCAAAGGCTGGCGCTGGTTTCACCATCTTCCTTATCTTAAAAACCATTTCTCCTTTGTCTTTAAATCAAACTAATGCATGGGTATCATTCTGGGGTTTTGTTTTTTAAATTAAATAGTATCACTACACTTATAATGAAAAAATTATAATCTTCTGCCCTACTTTTTCGAATTCCTGCTTCTCAGAAACAACTGCTTTCAACTCTTTTCTGTTTCTTTTGCCTCCCCCCCCCCCACCATTGTACTGCTATTACTTGGTTTTTCAGTTTTTGTTTTTTGGTTCCTGTATGGAAGATGAGGGTTGTGTTCTCTTACATAACACCCTCCTCTCCTGCCACCTAATGTGCTCACACCTTTGCCTCTCCTCATCCTCTCAATACAGTGTTGTCACCTTATGGGTAAAATCAATGTTCAGTGTTTACGATGTCATGATCATGAAAATGTAACTCGCTATCAATCTAGGAGGTACAATAAAACTATTTAATACTTTATGTTTTACCTGGAGTTAATAGTTGCCTCATTGTTTGTTTGCTTGCTTAGTTTTCCATGTCCCTATCACAAATTCATTCTCAAACTTCCTGGCAGAACAATAAAAGTCACTGTAATATGTGCAAACATCAGGTAGTTTATCTGATTCTTTTTTTTTCTACTTGGGGATTTCCTCCTGTTGCCCTTTTTCCTTCTGTTACATGTAGCTCCCTAAGCTTGCTACAAACTGTCAATGGGAGCTTCTCTTCACTATCAATCTGGGAATTCCCTTTGCCCGATTCCTATGTCACACCTCTTCTTTCCTGGATTCCATGTCTTCCCCTTTCTTGGTTTATTCAGTCCTTTGGGCAGAATACATCTGCAAGTAGCTTATCGTGAAAAGATAAGTAGGAGGTTGATTTTTTGAAATCTTGCATATCTGAAAATGTTTTTTATGTATTTTTACAGCTTTTTTTGAAATATATTTTGCATACCATAAAATTCACCCATTTAAAGTGTATAATTCAGTGGTTTTTAGTATATTCACAGAGTTATGCAACATTACAGTTTAATTTTAGAACATTTTTAACACCCCAAAAGAAACCCTGTACATATTAGCAGTCCTTCCCCATTTCTGCTCACTCCTCTTCCCCCAATCCACTGCTCCAATCTCAGGCAGCCACTAATCTACTTTTTGTTTCTATGGACTTGCTGATGCTGGACATTTCACATGAGTGGAATCATATAATACTACACGGTCTTTTGTGACTAACTTCTTTCACTTAGCATAACTTTTTCAAGCTTTATCTATGTTGGAGCATGTGTTAGTATTTCATTCTTTTTTTTTTTTTTTTGCTGAATAATATTCCAGGGCAAATGGATATACCACATTTTGTTTGCCCAGTCATCAATTAACAGCCATTTGGGTTGTTCCCACTTCTTGGCTATTTTGAATAATTCTGCTATGAACATTCACATACAAGTTTTTGTGTGGACATATATTTTCATTTTTCTTGGGTATATACCTAGGAGTGGAATTGCTAGGTCTTATAGTAATCCTATGTTTATCATTTTGAAGAACTGCCAAGCTATTTTCCAAAGCACCATTTTACATTCCCAGAAGCAATGTATGAGGGTTCTAATTTGTCTACATTCTTACCAGCACTTGTTATTGTCTTTTTATTTTAGCCATCCTAGTAGGTATACAGAGGTATCTTGTTATGGTTTGGATATGCATTTCCCTAATGACTAATGAAGCTGAACATCTTTTGCTGTATTTACTGGCCATTTGTACATTCTCTTTGGAGAAATATCTGTCCGAATCCTTTGTCAATTTTTTAACTGAGTGAGTTGTTTGTGTGTTTATCATTGAGTTGTAAGAGTTCTTTATGTATTCTGGATACAGATGACTTGCAATTGCTTTCTCATTCTATGAATTGTCTTTTCACTTTCTTGATAGTGTCCTTTGGTGCACAAAAGTTGGGTTTTTTTTTAATAGAAAACGTATTGCAATTTTATTGTATTTATCTCATTTATTTATTTATTTTGATATTTATCTCATTTACATTTGCCTAATTTATTTTAGCAGTGTATTTAACCATTTTGATAGTCTGTGACTATTAGATATACAACAAATGTTATTAATTGTGCCCTCAACAAAGTAATTAATGTCTAAACAAACTTAATATCTAAACCTATTTTTATAAACAAAATTGAGAAAAACAGGCTGTAGTTTGGCTTTGACTCCCAGGCCATAATTGGCCAACCCCTGCTTCAGGATTTGAAGGCATTGCTCTGTAGCTCTATTCTCGCCTAGTCTTTTTCCTCATGCTTTCAACATAAGCTTTATTGTTGTTTTGCTTTGTTTTCTCTCCAGAAGCATTTACATTCTTCTATTTCTGGAAATTTCTCACAGATGTACCCTATTGTAGGTCTTTTTTTATTCATATACGAGGAATCTGTCAATATGCAAACTGTCAACCTGGCAATCCATATCCCTTTAGTTCAGGAAAAGTTTTTTATTTAATTATTATCGCTTTGCTAATGCCTACATCGTTTTTTCATTCTTTCCATCCTGAACTCCTGTTATTCATGAATTAATCCTTTAATTTTCTTAACTCTTCTCTATCTACCCTCCCCCCCAATCTGTTATATTTTTATTCTGACTCCTAGGAGATTTCCTCAACTTTATTTTTCAACCCACTTTTAAACTTTGAAATTTTTCTGCCATATTTATATTTAATTCCAAGAACGCTTCCTTATTCTCTGAATGTTCTCGTTTATAGAATCCTATTTTTGTTCCATAGACGCAACATACTTTCCTACATGTCTAAAGATATTAAAAGTTGTTAAAGTTTTCTTTTGCTTTTCTTCATTGCATGTTCCCTCACTTTTCTCTTTTTCCCTGTTGTCCTTTCCCTGCGGATGGGGGTGATTTGTCCAGATGTTTTCCTATTGTTTGTTGATGGGATGTATGAGGCAAAAACAAAACCCAGGGGCCTGACTGTGGTGTCATTCCTCAGGCCCCAAGGTCCCTTGCTGGCTTTCCTTCTGCCTTCCACCTTCAGAGTCTTCTTGGGTCTGTGTCATTGGGAATGTCCAGGGCGTTTAGATGTACTGAGCAGGAGGCAAAGGGGAAAGTATGTCTATTCCATTGTCCAGAAGCAGAAGTCCCCAAACCATTATTTTTCCCATTGCATAAATAAAGAAACAGAGTCATTTATGTATGTCCCAAATCACAGGATTTGGAGCAGGCTCCAGACGGATTACCGTGGAGGTTTCCTTCCTGCCAGAAACCAGGGGGCTCAGACCCATAACAGCCAGAAGGAGGGGCCCCAACCATCCACAGGATGTTGTATACCCCAAATCACAAAGCAGGTAAGTAGCAGAACTGGAATGTCATCTCACATTTGTGTGACTCTACAACTGGGGCTCTTTTTCCCGTGCCACACAGGCCCAAGGGGCCTAGGTCCAAATGTAAGAAGAGTGGCCATATGAGATAAAGATTAGACTGACTTCTTGTGGATTCAGAGGGCAGAGCTTACTTATCAGAGAGCAAGAACTATCCATCAGAGATGCTGTCAAACAGGAACTTTAAAGGTATGGCTCATGGCCCACCTGCATAAAAACGTTAAGCATGTCTGCTAGACATTCAGGTACTTCAGCTCTACCCTCCTTCTGCAGAAGGTGATAGTTTTGTGTGTGTGTCCTTTAAAGATTATTAACACTGCTACAGAGAGAAAAAAGGAATTCCATGACCTCCTGGAGCTCTTCAAACTGAGACTCTATGATTCTCTTGAAGCAATCACCCCAACTGCCCTGCAGGGGTAGCGGCCTATGCTGTTTGTTCAATTTCTGGTAAAACTAGCTTGGTGAGCAAGGCCTGTCTGGGCTTATGGGAACACGCCTGAGCATGGGGGTCAGGGAGTTTTCTCCACGGGCAGGGAGCTTGTGGGGAGAAGGAGAGACCTGGTCAGAAGCAGCAGACAGTAGACGACTAATGGGATTAATACTTGGGATTCATTAGCCAAGGATTCTGGAACTTTTCCAGTCCTCTCCAGCAAATGGCCCAAACTGCCCCCTTAATAGCATTAAGTGAAATTACAAATCAGAGACGCTGGCTGATCAATCTCCTTGGGGCTTCTCTGCAGACTTTGTGCAGCGGGGTGTGGCTGCCGCTCCTCTGCCAGCTGCTGCAGCTCTTGCTCTGTTTGGTCAGTTTCCCTCTTCCCTGGTCTGGAGGAAAGGAGTCAGAGTGAGCAGCTCTGGATCTCAGTCAAAGCTTCTTCCTCGCCCATCTCACCCCACCCTACCCCACCCCACCCTACCGCACAAAAGCCACCCCTTAAAGTGAAGCCAGGCAGAGGCAAAATGCTCTGTCCCAGAAATCTCCTTGGCCACAAAATTTAGTTTGGAGGCGGTGTCCGGGGCAGAAGGGTCGGAGTGGAATTGTGCTGGGAGGGACTTTATTTTTTCCAACATAGCCTGAGCCAGCAGTGCTTGAGAATCCCACAAGCCTCAAAGGGAGAACAGCGGCTCTTCTCCAATGGGTCCCACTCCTCCTTTCAAGTCCAGCCTCGAGGAAGGGAGCCCACCCTGCTGGAAAGTTCTTGGAATCTCCCCTTAGAGGCTCTGCTGCCTCATCAGACCGCTTGCTCACGTTCTCCACTGCCTTCGCCTTGCTGATGGGGCTTAATGACAATCCATCATCCTCTCTCTCCTCCCCGGGACAAGTCTTGGCCACCTCGTCACCCACATCCTTCCTTCTTCTAGGAAAAGGAATAGGAAGGGAATTAGTCAAGAACTAATTCAAAGAAGCAGAACAAATAGGATATAGATAGATAGAGGACAGATAAGAGGGGGTTTATTATGGGAATTGGCTCACACGAGAAGTCTCGTGATGTGCCATTTCTAAGCTTGGAGAACCAGGAACACCAGTGATGTATTCAGTCTCAGCCTGAAGGCCTGAGAACCAGGAGATTCAGTGTCCGAGGGCAGGAGATGGATGTCTCAGCTCAAGAACAGAGAGCAAATGTTTTCTTCCTCCGCCTCTTTGTTCTATCTGAGCCCTCAAGATGGGATGGTGCCCGCTAACATTGGCGAGGGTGGTTCTTCCTTGCTCAGTCCACTGATTGACATGCTAATCTCTTCTGGAAGTACCCTCGCAGACACACCCAGATATCATGTTTTACCAGCTCTTTGGGAATCCTTTAACCTGGATGACACAGAAAATCAGCCAATCACAGGATGATAACCAGGCCAGGTCCTGAAGTGAGAGCAGACGTTGAAGCAGTTTGCGTTGCTCTGCGGTGGCTGAGCCCCTGAGGGCACCAGGGCTGGTGAGCCAGATGGGGAGTGCCCAGCTCCCAGGACGCTTCTGTGCTGGCAGCGATCATTAAATCTGCCTGCCTGAATCTCATTGGCCAGGCCCTGTCTCCTGCCAGGTACAGCATCGCTGCCCCTCACTGAGACCAATCAGCAGCACAGCCAGCGGCAGAGTGGGCCAAAAGCAATTTCTCCATGACATTTACAAAGGGAGGGTGGGATTTAGCACATTGTGCATTTTTCTGGGCTCCTTGAGGGTCTGATGGCATCCAAGGTGGGAGGGGGTGGTGAGCACGCGTGTGTGCACGTGCAGGATCTGCTGAGGCTGTCCGCAAACAGGTTTGCATGCATAGGTACGCACAGGTGTTTCCAGGTGCCCAGTGAATGATCTTATAAACATCAAAATGGGAAATTGATTCTGGTAATTACACTATTTCCTGCATTCTAATATGCCATTGATTATAAGATGCATCATTGATTTAATAGCTCAAAAAAAGAAAAACTTTACAATAAACATGCAGATCTATTTTAAGACACATCCTTGTTTCAGAAATGCTAAAATGTGTGTAGGAAAGGGGGGAGATGCATATTATAATTAAGAGGAAATGGTAATTGAGAGATTGTCAAACCAATTGCCTGATTGAATTCATCAGCAAATGTAGTTCGTATGATTCAGTGGTCTATTCTATGAGAAAGAATCTTTTTAGGTGAGGGATTTTTGTGTGTTGGTGGGCACTGTAGCCAATGACTCAATCACCTTGAGTCCAATTACTGTGCCCCACTCTTAGCTGGTTCTCCAGGGCTCCTTCCCATAGGGTAACTCCTCAGGTTCACTGTCATGTCAGGCATCCAATTCTGACGAGGTGACTTCCAGATGAATTACACACAAGAAAATACCCTCATTTCCTCTCATCTGGCACTGTCTTCTGAGCTAAGTTTCTGCCCTCCGTTCCCCAGGGATTGAGATCTCCTATGGTGTCACCATCGCGAGAGGCCCATACCTCCGAGCTCTACCGCAAAGGGGTGGGCCTTCTCCTGCTGCCCACTGTCCAGGTGAGGAATGAGTGAGACCATCATCACTTGCCTCCAGCCTGCCTCTCCCACCGTCTCTCCCAGTGCAAGCCAGTGAAGCCTGCGGTCAAACTGCCTGTCACTGTCCCTTCAGCACGCCAGGCCTCCTCCTGATCCACACTTTGCTGACACTGTTCTAGCCTGCAAGGTCCTGATGCTCCTGACTGATACACTACTCTACTGCTTTGGAGAGGAAATAAGGTGGGCTTTAGACACATATTGGATCATGTGATGGACCAAGAACTGAGGACAAGCCGGCAGGACACCTGGAAGGTCTAAGGTGTAAGGAGGACACTGGTAGGGAAAAAACACACTTTTGAGAAAATGAAAATCAGACAATTTTGATCCATATCGGGGAGTGGGAAGAACTGGTTAGAGGCCGAATGAACAACCAGGTGGATGGAGTGGTCCAGACAGAAACTAAGAGGGAGAGAGTCTTTACGAGGGTGCTAGAGAACAGCCCTGCTATGAAGAAGGCAGGTCAGATTTCCTTGTGGTTTTCCTTAGATTTCTAAATTTTCTATTTTTATCTGATTTTTCCATCTTCCATTCAGTGGTTCTCAACCTGGGGGTTGGGGTACAGTTCCTGCCTAGGTGTGTTTGGAAATGGCCATGAGGAGTTTTGGTTGTCACAGTGATTGGGGCTGTAATGCCATGTAGGGGCAGGGCCAGGGATGCTAAGAATCTGGAAGTTCTGGGGGAAACGTTAGTTCCTGCACTACTGCACCTCGCCTGTAGATGAGCTCTTCTCTCCTTGCAGGGCCGTCCTGACTTTGCCCCAACGTGGCCATCCCCTTCCAAACTCGGTCTGATCTGGAATTTTCAAATGGAACTTTCTTAAGAAACTAAGAGAAGACAGATGGGAAATTATCAAAGAAAGCAACAAAGCATAAAAACAGAAGAACGTCAACAGATTTCTGAGTCTAAGGAAGCTCAAGTTTATTTAGTCTAGTCACAGAAACACTTTTATTTTTTAACTCACAGTTTTCCTGATTGAAACAATTTGCTAGGTGCAGAGGCCTCATTTTTTCCCTTACTCTAAGGACACCACCGCTAGTCATGGTTCCAGCTGGCCCTGATGCTGTCCTGGGAGAATGTTTAAATTTGCCAGAGGCCGGTTTCTTTCTTTTTTTTCTTTTTTGAGACAGAGTCTCACTCTCTTGCATGGGTTAGAGTGAGTGCCATGGCATCAGCCTAGCTCACAGCAACCTCACACTCCTGGGCTCAAGCAATCCTTCTGCCTCAGCCTCCCGAGTAGCTGGGACTACAGGCATGTGCCACCATGCCCAGCTAATTTTTTCTATATATTTTTAGTTGGCCAATTAATTTCTTTCTGTTTTTAGTAGAGACGGGGTTTCACTCTTGCTCAGGCTGGTTTCGAACTCCTGACCTCAAGCAATCCGCCCGCCTCGGCCTCCCAGAGTGCTAGGATTACAGGCATGAGTCACCGTGCCCAGCCCAGAGACTGGTTTCTGAATTCTCTCTGGGTGGGACTCAGAAAAGTCACAGGCTCAGGTCATCCAGGCTCAAGCTGCCTTCTGGCCTCTCCCCGGTCTTTGGTCCCTCTCGCTAGCCCCAGACATTAGGTCTGTCTGAGCAAGATGTTAATTTTTCTGGTCTGTGTCACATAATATGGTGCATATCCCCTTGGCCTGCTTCTGCAACTCAACTTCATCTTATATGCCTTCTAAAGACATCAGGGAATTAACCAACTAACTTCTCCTTAACTCCTTGGACTCTCTCCTTGCGGTCAGTTTCTGATCATAGAAAATGCAATTCTGAGACCTAGAGTAATTCTCTGTGAGAGAGGTCATTGCTGAACAGTGATGATTGACATGCCCTGGGCTCAGTTGTTTTTATTGAGCCATATTCTCACTGCCATCCACTTCTGGAAGCTTCTCAGCTTCCTTCCTATCAGGTCTGCCCTCATGCGGGAGCTGCCCCCCCCTGCCCACCTTTGGGTGCCGTTTAGGAGGTCGGGACTTAGAGCATTTTCCAGCCTTCCTGGGACCTGGTTCCAATCTTTTCTGGGTACATGATCCTAGTCAAATATCCCCTACAATAATAAAAATAATTTAAAAAATTAATCATATTCTGCTCATCCTCGAAATAAAATAGCACTTGGCATGTTGTCTGGTACTTCTTTTGATATAAGACTTTTTATTCCTCGAGACTGCAAGCTCTTTGAGGGTCAGAACCGTGCCTTCATTACCTCTATATTCTTAGCACTTAACACGGTACCTGATTATATAATAGTTGCTCAATAAATATGAATTAAGTGAATGAACAAAATGTAATAACATACAGAAAAGAGAAAGGCTGTTTTCTCACATGAATAAACAACTCCATTGAAGCCATTCTTTTGTAGAGAGAGCAGCTTTTACCTGAAATCAATGGATTGTTCATTCCTGGAGACCAGCACAAAAGAGCCATTATCTAGGGCTGGCATGAATTCTAAGCAGGCAGGCTCCAGGAAAGAAACAAGCTGGTTATAAATGGGAGTCTAGAACTCAGTAAACAGTGGGAGGCGGCAGACCAGGAGTGGTCAGAAGAGAGCAGCCGGCCCTCCTCGTGGGGAGAGGTGGGCAGGCCTTGCTGTAGGCTCTGGGGGAGTCCTGCCAGGGAGGGTGCCCTGAGTGTGCTGCATAGGCATCGCGGTGGTTTTGGGGAAGCCTAGCAAAGGGAGGAAGGGGGTCCCAGCAGTGCTGGACCGTGGTGTGTGGGGGGTGTGGGGGTGGGTGGGGTGGGGGTGCTGTAGGAGGAGCCAAAGGGGTGGGTGGCCAGCAGCAGGCTGGGCTTTGGGCAAGATTTCTGGAAAGAATGATAGAATTAAGACTCCTGGGAGGATGCGTGGGAGGAAGGCTGGGTCTCCACTTTGAAGGATCTGGGTTCTTGCCAAGTTTTCCAGGTAGATATTCAGGCCCAGGTAGGGGTGTTTGGTGAGAATCTGGACACAAACAAGGCCCTGGCAGTCAGAGCAGGTCTGAGTGATTGAGAACTGGCTGAGCTCTGGGACTAGGTAGGGCTCCTTAAACTCGCTCTGAGGCCAGGAGGAGTCCCCAAGTGTGAGGCAGGACTGAGCATAGAGATGGGACCCAGGTGCCTCTAGTGGGGAAGGAAGGGCTTCAGGAAGCGGGAAGGCATTATACATTAATGAAGAAACTATGTGGTTGCCAGGCTGGATTCAACGATCAGGCTGTGTACCTATAAATTACTCCACTGGCTTTAATGTGTACAGGTTTTAAAGATTTTCCTTCCACGTAGCAAAGTAGGTTTATAGTCTGAATGGCTGAGCTTATTAATTCTAATAACTTTCTTTAGAATAGAAGTATATGAGAGGATGGGGCTATGGCCTGAGGTCCATGAAGGAAGAGGAGCCCTCCCTGATAGGACAGTGGGAAGAGTGGCCAGATGTGCGTGCAGGGTGCCTTCAGGTGACCATGGCCTGGAAGACATCCTACACCTCCTTCCCCCACCTGCCCAGCTGGCACCCTCCTTCCATGAGGACTCCGGCCCTCTAGGGCTCTCTGTTCTCTCACTCAATGGTTGGCTGTTCAATTCTCCCCGGATGTGTTCGCCCAAGCTCTCAGCAGAGAAGCCCCAGGACAGTCCCTAGAAGACCCTCAGTAAATTCTGATCGGAGGGTTGGCTTGTCTGCGGTCTGCTGCCCTCTCTCCTGCCTGTTATTTGAGTGTAGTTCTCTAGTCTTCTCGGCAGTTCTATGAGCCACCCAGTGCTTTTTCAATAAATTCCCTTTTCAGATTACATCAGTCTCAGTCGGCCCTGATGTTTGCAACCAGGAACCCGAACAGATATAGAAACTGGTATCTTAAATGGTGGCAGGAAACAGACCCAGAGAGAAATGTCAGGGTGTCAGGGCTTGTTACCTGCCTGGCTGGAGCTGAAGGCAGTGGAAACCCAGCCAGGAACTCTGGCAGCCTGTGTGGCTCAAGTGGCGAAACAGCTCCTTACGTTATCACTAGTGGTCCCTGGCTGAAAAGCCCCCTGCAGGCAGGGGTGTGGAGATGTGGAAGTCCTGTGGCAGATGCTCTTGGTGCCTGCGCCCTCTCCCTGGCCCTCCTGATTTCTGTGCGGCACATGCCGGTGTCTCTCTGCTCTCCCACCTGGTGGTGCAGTGGATAAACGCTCAGTTTCCTCTCCCTCCAAGGACAATTCTGAGCCACCTTCGGCAACACGTTCCAGAAGACCCCCAGTGGGAGTGAGGTAAGCAGCTTGATCTGGTTAATTTTGTTAATTTTTCACCCTTCCTGTTTCGCTCTTCCTGCTCCCTCCTCTGCTTCCTGACGGACACCCCAGGTAAACCACTTGCAGCCAAGCCTGAGTCTCCCAAGCTCAGACCGGGCAGAGCGTGAAAAGAAGAGGAGATAAAGGACTAGGTAGGGGACAGGGGGACAGAGGGGTGGCAGTAGAGTTGCTTGTGCTGGCACTGGGAAGCTTAAGGAGACAATGGAAAACTCAAATCCAGGAATTTCAGCCCAAGGCACAGGCAGAAACCCAGGGACTTTCTATGGCTGAATGGTCTTCTTATAGCTCACAGTTGCAGGACTGAGATAGTCAAAACCAATCACAAAGTTCAAACCTATAGGTGGGCAAACTATAAACCTAGTTAAAAATCACAGCTTCTCCACATTTCTAATGTGAAAGGTAGGGTACTGATCAGGAAAGAGCAGGGTCCCAACAGTTGGAATGACAATATATGGGAAGATTTTATGGGCTCAGAGTGCCTTGAACTTTTCTCCCATGCTGAGCTGTTCTTGCCAAAAGCAGGACTCCTTCCCCTCTGTCTGCTGAGGCTGGTTCCTGTCTTGCTTAGAAACTCTACCCGGACCCACCTTATGCAGCTACCTTGCAAGGGGAGGAGCCACCACCCCGTTTATCTTCAGACTGGAAAAAAATAACAAGAGACAAATCCCAGCATACAGGGTGGTGGTGGTGAATTACATAGTTAAACTCTGGAGGAGAAAACATACAACCAAAAGTATTGTATGATGTTATTAATTTGAATCACCAAAAATCTGGGGAATTCATGTAGGAATGAATTCTGAAAGAATAAAACTAAGGAGAGAACTAAATAGAGTATTAGAGTGCCTGGATTTGAGGATTTGGCAAGAGCTTCTATATTGAATGTCCCCTTCTAAGTCACCGGGAATGATTCAATGCTGCGTTCAGTTGGCTAAAGCGCAATCTTCACACTGATTCTCACTAAAGGGAGTTGAGAAACTAGAAATCCCTTGGATGTGGGGAAGGGACTCACAGAATTTGGGAGACAGAAATGGGTTTATGTGAGATCTACCTATGACTCTGAGAAGACCCAGAGAGTTTACTTTTCCCGTATTCATCAGGATGTTGAATACGGCATGTCCCGCTGTCTGGAATTATAGTGAAGGTTAAAGCTTAGAGTAGAAGATGCTGAGTGTCCCGCATTCTAAATTTAGAGTCACCTGTATGAAGGGCATACAGAGGGGCGCCAACAACGCCTCACCTGTCCCCACGGTGTAGTGGGTGCCTGAGAGAGACCTGTTAGCCTCTGAGGAGTGCAGTGCAGATGAGAAGCTGTTCACCCCTTAGGACCCGCATGGGAGAGGAAGGAGACGGGGCACCTCAGGGGAATCACTGGTAGAGACAGAAGCGGAGAAGATGGCCATTGTGCGGCCTGGTTGGGTGTCTGCTTAGCCGGCCTGAGCCAGGGAGAGGAGACTTGGAGAAAGAAGATGGGCGGGGGGAAGGGAGAGAACAGCAAAGCAGCCCACTCCCACCACTTGGCATGGTGACAACCCAGGGATCTCCTGACAGCTGGTTGTACAAAGCAGGGGGAGCTGGTCCTGAGCTGTCTTGTCAGAGACACCACACAGGAGGCCTGCTGCGCCCCGAGGGGTCCTGGCAGCTGCAGGCCCCGTGTCGAGGACATTCGGTGGGGGCTGAGGGGTGCTGGAGAAATTAGGCCAGCCAGGGACAGACCTCCTGGGTGGGGAAATGTGCAGCAAAGGGTCCCCGCCGAATCCACTGGGAGCTCACATGCAGCACGGAGGCCCGGCGTTTGGTGCCTGCCCCACAAGGGGGCTCAAAGACCTACCAGAGAGGTGGCAGCCGGCAGAAGGAAGCCTGCAACCTTGCCCAGCAACGAAGGGAGACGTTCGCCCTTTTCTTTCTTGTTCCTCTTTACCTACTTGTTTAGCTGCCGAAAACTCCAGGACCAGCAGATACGGTGGAGGATCATGGCCCTCGCCTCTTGCTGTCCCTGATCAGTTCATAGACATGGGGCCTTTGACGATGGGAGGGACAAAGACTCCCGAGCGAAGGACCTGACACAACAGCGGGAGAATGCACTGTGCATCTTCTAGCCTTCCCGAAAGGGACCTGTGGCCCTTCACTAGGGTATATCGATCAGGGTCACTGGATTACCCAGATCTTTCAAGGATTATTGGACACTGGCTCTGGTAGAACATTGATTCTGGGGACCCAGAGGAAAAGGACCCCTTTATCCACTAGTCAATGTGAGGCTTTTGGGGGCCAGGTGATAAATAGATTTCTACCTGAGTCTTTCTCACGGTAGACGCAGTAGGGCACTTACCCCATCCCATCGCTATTTTCTCAGATTCTGACTAAACAAAATAGATAACCTCAGCCACCGGGAGAATCCCTGCCTGGCTCCTGATCCATGAAGTAAGAAAGACCAAGCGGGAGTCTCTGGGGTCCTCCCACAGCTATGGGGGTATTGCAGAGATTAACGCAGCCACCGACAGCTTCTGCTTCAAGAGGAACACAGAGCAAGAGAAGATTCTGTTGTGTCGCAAGGCAAGCAGCTCTGTCCTGAGCCTCTCGGGACCCAGCAGGTGCAGTGATGATCACCGTCTGCGGCAGGTCAGAAAGCACCAATGGGAGAATCATGAGGCTGTGGGACCCTGCGGTTTCGGGATAACAATGTCACCTCTTTGCCATGTCACTATTCATGCGAGAAACAGCTCTCGACTTCCTATTAGACCTCACAGACTGAACGTGAGAACACTGGACACCTGGTGACCACACAACCTGAGCGGCCCATTGAGAACCAGGTGTGATCTGACCAACCAGCCAAGAAGGGCACGCCCAGCACCGCCGCACGACCAGGTGGAGGCAGGCTATCGGGACTGGGGCAAGCAGGCCCTGAAGCCACAAGCAAGTGACATGTGGCTCCCCCTCCCCACACACCTCCTCCGGCTGCACTGGCACCCTCCTCTCAGCACAGACCTGTGGCTTCAAGGAGAGTCCGCCACGGCCTGTTGACTGTGGAGAGACAACTGGAGCCTGGTTCACAGGCGGCTCTGCACAACATGCTGCCGTCACACAGCTGTGGGCTGCTGCGGCATTAGTGCTGCCCTCGGGGCCAGCCTGAGAGCACGGCAGAGCGCGCGTCCTTCCAGCAGGAGTGGCGACTCCTCTTCCCAGGAGAGGAGGTGGCCTGAGGTCAGCATCTAAACGACCAGTGAGCGGTAGCTGATGGCCAGGGACTTGGAGGAGACAACGTAGGAGAATTAGGGACAAGGAGGCTTAGAGAAGGGGTCCATGGATGGCCCCGTGCCCCCAAATCACAGTAACCTCTAGTCTCCCTCCCACCTCCAGTCTCCCTCCACCCCCACTCTGCCCTCTGAGCGATCTTGCTGGCAGGCTCCTCTAATCATGTCACTCCCCTGACCAGAATTTTAATGGCTCCCTATTGCTTACAGGATAAAATATAAACCCTTTACGTGACCTGTCCCTTGCCTATCTGTTCACCCTCCTCTCCTGCCACTTCCTTCCCTAACGTTTTGTGCTCCAGGCTGATTCCCAAAAGCATGCGTTTCTTTCTCCCTCTGCCCAGATGGACTCTGCCCTCTGTACCCTCCGGGTCTCAGCTGAGAGCCCACCTCCTCCCAGATGTCTGCCCAGATGCACCCAGGCAGGTGTCATCTGCTTGCTATTGTAGAATAGACTCTGGAGCCAGACTGCGTGGGCTTCAATCCTGGCTTGGTCACTTACCCGTTGTGTGACCTTGGGCATGGAACTTAAGCATTCTGAGCCTCAATTTCCTCACCTGTAAAACAGGAGGTTGGTGTGAGGATCGATTAACATATAAATGTTAATAATAATTAGGTTTTAAAATAATAAAACATAAATACTTAAGATATTGAATCAATATCTTAAGAAATGCAAAAGCGGAAGTGGGCCTGGCAGATAGCAGCTGCCCACTACGTGCTCATTACTGCTGCTGAGTGCCCCTTTCCCTGGTGACAGTCCCTGCCTGGGATTTGTGCAGACGACCACGCAGGCGGGGTGAGCGCGCTCTGCCTCTTTGTGTCCTTAGTTCCCAGCAAGTGCCCGGCACAGAGCAGGCTCTCAATAAGCACTCGTGGCTGAACAGATGATGTCTGGAATCAGACTCAGAGAGACAGTCCCTTGGACAAGTTACACAACGACTAAAAGCCTCAGTTTCCTCATCTGCAAAGCTAGGACGACAGCACAAACAGGAGTCACACGAGGGCCGTTTCTGTAGGTCAAGAACAACTGCCTATCAGCAATTTCATGTGATTCAACATAATTCTTCCATCTTAGAGCTGAAGGAAAGCCCAAATGAGGTAATGGATATGGGAGAGATTTATAAGCTGTAGACAGCTGTGCAATGTCAGTATTGGTTACTATCAGATATGCGTAGCAAGCTAGGGATGATATATTTGAGTAGAAGAATCATCTCATTTAGTCCTGCTTATATAATAGCAATCTGGAGAAACAAATTTAAAGTCCAGATGACAGGTGTCATCAAAGCAGAATTGGAACTCAGGACTCTTGCAGTAGAAGAGCCATGGGTCTGAGTGGGCCTCCCTGCCAGTGGAGGATCTCATGGATATCCTGTAGAGCAGCGGTCCCCAACATTTTTGGCACCAGGGACCATGGAAGACAATTTTTTCATGGACAATGGAGGAGGAGGTGAGGGGCCCTGGCGGTGTGCCGTGGTGGGGGTGGGAGGAGGTGGAGCTCAGGCTGTGATGCCTGGTCCTGTTTTCCTAACAGGCAACAGACTGGTACCAGACCACCGCCCGGGGGTTGGGACCGCTGCTGTAGAGCACTGTGGATCAGAAAGAGGCAACAGCCTTCTTGTCTGCCTGCCTGTTTGCATTTTGCATTCTGTGACTCTTAGAACCCCCTTGGGGATTTTTCCAGCACTCTGGTTCCTCCAAGAGCACACACTGTATTTGTTCACACTCACTACATCTCTCCCAGACTCCCAAGGTGACAGCCTCCCTGGAATTCCTGATGCAGCAGGAGCTTCGCTGGTGAATGTCAATACACACAGGTCCGTGGGAGCCCACAGCCATCCTGGGGACAGACGGATGAACCCCCTGTCCCCAGGGATTCTGGTGAAAGAGATCTGTTTACTCGGGCTTCTCCTAGCAAATGCCCTTCTTGCTGTCCTCTCACTGGCTCAGACAGGTAGGTGACATGTCAGATATGATACAAGGAGCAGGGACAGGCTTGATGACTTTTGAGATCCAGGCAGCCAAGCAGAGTCAGCATCTAGCAGAATTGGCACCAAGCTTTCCTTCATAGCCAGAGCCCCCCAGGTGCTTCCTTTGGGTACCTTGTGCCCTCTTTACTTTCCTGTATAAAAAAGACTCTCAATCACTTAAACATAGTGTGAGTTTAAGTCATAGCGTCATGCACTGTTAGAGCTAGAAGGGTTCTCACAGATCACCCAACAATTTACAGCTGAGAAAACTAGGCCAAACCAGAGAGTGAAGAGGCCAGATTAGAAACTAGGCCTGTGTCAGTGGAGTGCAGTGGCTCACACCTGTGATCCCAGGACTCCGGAAGGCTGAGATGGGAGGATCTCTTGAGGCCAGAAGTTCGAGAGGCTAGGCCTGTGGGATCCCAGCCTAGTACTCTCAATGCCATGAAATATACAAACAATGGGCTATCACTTGTATGAATATGGGTGTATGGCACAGGATGGTCCTGAATTCACCTAAGTCTCCCCCTTACCAGCTGTGTGACCTTGTGAGCATCACCTAACCTCTCTGAGCCTCAGTTTCCTCATCTCTAAAACATCTCTCGGTGTTGTAGAGAATAAAATGACACATAAAATGTTCATCATACACAGAGCACTCATTAAAAGTAAGTTTCATTTCACTGTGGAGTAAAGGGCAAACTGTACAAGGATCAATATTTGAGTAAGAGGATTTTGGGCAGCACTGGTTGGTGGGGGGAGGTGAAGGGGAGTAGTGCACCCCAACATATCTGATGTCACACTATTCCATCCTGCTTTTGTATAAGATTGGGATTTTTCTCCAATTCAGTGAGATTCAGGGAACATTTATTGAGCACTTATTATGTGCCAGACTAGGTTAAATTTTATGGGTATAAATCTAAGACAGTGTCTCTACACTCTGGAAGGTGACTATCTAGCTGGGAGACAGACAGGTGAACAAGCAACTGTGGTGTTGTTCTGCGTAAGAGATGTGCTAACAGAGGAGTGTACAAGGGAAAGGGCATTCCAGGCAGAAGGAACAGTTTGAACAAGGGCCTGGAGGCATGAAAATCAATTTGGAGAATGTATCAGGTAGGCAGAGGCTTAGCAGCCAACAATAGAAAACTCAAAATAGCAGTGGCTTAAGAAAGCTAGAGGTTTATTTCACTCGCACATAAAAGAAGTGCAGAGCCAGGCAGCCCAGGGCTGGTGTGGTCGCTCCTCAGCCGTCAGGAACCCAGGCAGTGCAAGGCGGCTGCTTAGAGTGTGGACTGTGAGTCACACTGCCTGGGTTTTACTTCTTTCTCAGGCCATGAGCCCTTGAAGAAGTTACCTTTCCTCTCTGTTCCCTCATCTGTAAAATGAAGATAATAAAATTACCTGTCTATGAGGACTGCTGTGAGGATCAAATGATTTAATACAAGAAACATGTTTTAAACAGAACGTGGTACATAATAGTGCCATATATATTTTAACATTCTATTTTTCTGCTCTGCCATCCTTAGCACATGGCTTTCATTCTTGAGGTCACATCATCGTCCAGAATGGCTGCTGGAGCTCCAGACATCACATCCCAGTTCTATAACTTTCAGCAGCAGAAATAAGAAAGGGGAGGAGGGCTTCTTCCTCCAGCTGAGTCAGTTTCCTTTAAACAGTTCTTCAGAATTTCCACATTTCACTTCTGCTGAGACATCCCTGCCTGAACTTAGTCATATAGCTGCATGTTGCAAGAAGGCTTGGAATCATGGTCTTTTAGCAGGATTCCCCCAGAAAGAAAGAAAGGAGATGAATTTTGATTGACAACTTGAAGTTGCTGCCATAGAGAATAATAGATAATCTCTAATATTTGGGCGCCAACACAGGGATTTAGGATTAGGTAGTAGAAGATGAGGCTCAGACCAAATTGTGGATAGCCTTGACTGCTGTCCATATCCATAGCAGATGCATGGACTGAAGCCTCAGTAGGGACGTGAGCTTGGGGATATTTTCTGGGGAGTTATCAGGATGTAGGTGGTATTTGGAGCCATGGGGGAGTTTGAGATCCCTTAAGTATCACAGGTAGAGAGAGAGAAGGGGTGAAGAAAGAGGTGTATTCAGGTTCTAACATCAAAGCATGCCTGTCTGGGGGCAGGGATTAGATTTCTGGCTGGTGAAGGGCAAATGTGTGAAAAAGGAGCCTTCCTTGGATAACTGTCTCTCCACTTCTCACAGTGTTGCTTTTTTTTGTTTGTTTTTGCAACAATGTGAAATCTCTTCTAACTGATTTTCATCAGTCTTCACATTGACATGCCATATACTACTTTCAAAAATGAAAAGTGCCACTTTTCTGGACTGTTCTCCCTTGTACTTCCCCACCCCCATCCCCCCAACAAAAACGAAGAACACCTGGAGAACACCAACATCTAGCGGAGAGGAATTGGAAGAAGAAGGGTGGATGTGTCTGGTTAAGACTCACAGCACTCGGCCTCCTGGCCACGTTTACTGAATACACCTCTACTCTGCACAAGCGAGTTGGCTGAGCATGGGGACTGGGGGGTGGGCTGGGATTGTTGCCCATATGAAGAGAGGAGGGACTGTAACGGGTGTTCCAGTGTCCATCCCAGCTGGGGCTGACGCAGAGCAGGCATCCAATCGGAGACCCTTTGGAAACCAGGTCTGCTTTGGATGTTCTACTTCTATGCTCTGGATCCCAGGACCATCCTCCTCCTCGGAAAAGAGGCAGCCACTTGCTGACCTCACTGGCGGCCTCTCTGCCGAGCCCTTGTAGGATAAAAGTTTGGGCCAGCTTTTCTCCGGGAACTGAAATTCTTTGTCCTCAGAGCAGCTCCTGACCTGGCAGCCCCTGCTGCCTTCATCTGGGACAGCAGATAGACTGGCCAGGGTGGTAAAAGCAGGGTACCCAAGCTACATGTAACTGCAGGGAGATGAGTGTATTCATTATTTATTGCTGCATATCTGTTTACCCCCAAATTGAGTAGTTTAACACAATAATAAAAAACATACATAATAAAAACGAAAAATAATAAACACGGTTTGTGGGAGTCAGAAATCTAGGAGAAGTGTAGGAGGCTCTGGCCCAAGGTCCCTCAAGACATTGCAATCCAGATGTTGACCTGGGCTGCAGCCACCTGAAGGCTTGACTGGGGCTAGGGGAGCCACTTCCAAGGTGGCTTACCCAAATGCCGGGCACGATGATGCTGATTGCTGGCAAGAAGACCCAGTTCCTCTCCTCGTGGGCCTTTCCTGGGGATGCTCAAGTATCGTCATGACATGGCCACTGGCTTCCCCCAGAGTGAGAGACCCAGGAGAAAGAGAGCCAGGCAGATGCCGTCCTTTTTATGACCCAGACTTGGAAATTACATGGCATCACTCCCACCACACTCTATTCTTTAGAATAGAGTTACTAAGTCTGCTCACCTTTGAAGGCAAGAGTACAACAAAGTTTGCAGAAATATTTTAAAACCATAACATAGGATTTAGACCTGGGGCAGCCTGGGATGAAGGAGGCCAAAGGTAGAACCAGAAGGGAGACTTATGAACCTCACCCTCAAGCCTCTAGGGATTTAAAGACAACGTGGAAAGTTATGTTGGGTTGGGTTGTCACTGGAGGATCCTGTGTGCTAATCCAGAAATTTCCAAATGCCACCTGGCCCTAATGTTGTCCCAGCAAGAACTCTATTTAGGTAATGCTGATGCTCCAAAGCCCCTAAACTGCAAATCGGTATTGCTGCCAAGGGCTAATGCCTTCTCACTAGAAGGTGCCTTCCTGGGGTATGGAAAGGAGGACTGAGTGATTCGATTTCTAGTCCTCGAGCAAGGCACAGGCAGTAGTGAGGAGGACCCTGAGTCAGGAGGTCTGACCACTGACCACATACCCCACCTCTCCGCACCATAGACCTCTCTCCTGATGCTCCAAGAAACTAGCATTTATGGGAAGCTTCCAATGTGCCCTCAGTGTGCTAAGTGTTTTTATATCATTTTATTCTTCTAGCAACCCACTAAAGTAAGTGTGGATTCCCCCATTTTACTGATGAGAAAATTGAGGCACAAGCTTAAAAGGTTATGCTGTGTAAATAGCCCAAGGTTATTCAGACACTAACAGGTAGGGTTGTGATTCTAAGCTAGTATGACTGACTACAAAGCTAATGCTCTTAATCCCTACATTCTCCAACCTCCAGAATGTTCTGGTTTCTGGAATGACGTCTGTTCTACTGCCTCCAGGGTTCCCTGGTATGTGGACATCTCGATTTCCTACCACAAAGCTGGGGTTCTCTAAGATGCAGAAGCCAGACGTCTGAGGTCCCTGTGCAGGAGGAAGAGGCAATGTCCGGGCGCACTGGCCCTGCTCCCTCAGCAAATGCTCATTTGCAGAATCCTGAAGACTGGAGCCAGAAATCTGCCCCCTCTGTTTATGCAGAGTTCCAGTATCACCAACCCCCTTAATTAATGCCAGGGTGCCGGGGGCGTGCCTAGCACGGGCAGCTTGGTCTCTAGTTCTGCAGCAGCTGCAGTCAAGGTCAACAGCAACAGGGCTTACTCATCCCCCTAAATGCCACGGCCCACGCTCTGCGCTCCGCCCCTCCCGCGGAGCCGCGGGCGGCCCTTCTCCCTGAGCCCGGCGCCCTCTCGCGGTGGGCGCTGCGCCCTGGCTCCGCAACCCAGGGAGCCGGCTCAGCCTGCAGCGGGGCCGCTTCCCACCTGAGCCAGCCTCTAGCGAGGCGCACCTGGACAAAAGCTGGTCATTTAGGAAAGACCGTGTTTCCAGGCATTCGGCACTGCCAGTTTCCTCCATGAGAAGAAGGCTAATCTGATACACTCTTCCTATAAGCTGGAAACTTAACGAGTCCCCCTCCTTCACCCAAGGCCGATCTATATAGTCTGAAAGATGACCAAGAAAAGGGGCGATTCCGAGTCTCAAGAAAGAACTCCACTATGTCGGCATTTAGGCATTAACGTGGGAGCCATGGGGGCAGGAGTCCTGTGTGCTGCTTAAATGCCACCATGCGGTCAATTGCCAATGAGGCCCCGTCTGAGAGAGCTCAGGCCCTCCTGGTGTGGAGGGCGTTTCGCAGAAGTGCCCTAGCTCATCCCTCGCCCAGTTCCGCAATCGCCCAGAGACAGGTAGCTGCCGCCCATGGAGGGACTGGCGCTGAGCCTCTCCCTGTCCCCTCCCCTTCTCCCACCTTTCCCGTTGCCTGCCTCCCAAGAGCCAGCTGTGTTTGGTCCAAACTCTGTTTATGCCAGTTATACTCTTTGTAATTACATACTTTTAATTAAATACTATGTAAACTGAGGAATTACGAGCAAAAAAATAAAAAGAAGGTGTTTTTTTTTCTATAAAAATTAGGTTGACTACTTTGGAAAGAGCCTATGCCGTCAATTAACTTAAAAAAAAAAGAAAAAAGAAAAAAATGCTTTCCTTCTAGGCGTGGCTGAGTTGTCTGTAAAAGATTAGTGGGAGTGAGGGTTGGGGAAGGGAATTACAAAAATCCCAAGGACTCTGCGTTTAATTTGCTGCACAAGTGTTTTTAAGTCATTGGGTAAAATAAAAATAAATCTTAGCTGATGTCTTATGGGTGTGGTTTATGAAAGAAAGATGAGGGGAAGAAAACTGGATCTATACTTACAAAAAAGGTCATGGTCTTACATCAAAAAATTAGCATATGTCCATTTATAATGCTCAAGGCAGTTTTTAAGGTAGATAATATTTTGTCTGATTCCCCACTTGGATGAGGGTTTCCCGTTTATAGGTGGCAGGCTGTGCCTACAGAGCCTAACAAGAGAAGAGGCCACCAAAACCCCAAAGGCTAATGGGGAAATCAATTTATCCGGCCCTAATTGACAATGCTAATCATCTCTTTGAAATGAAGTGTCTTAGCTGCATTAAAATCATTAGAGCCTGTCATTGAGAGATAAGGGTTTAAGATTTCAACCAGGAAACAGGGTTTTTTACTCAGCAGACCAGGACTTAATCAATACTTCCAATATCATGACCCATGACCTTCCTCCAGTTAACATGTGCTTTACGCACTGTAATAGACTTCACACCCTGCACTCCTAATGCCTTTCCAGGCTGTGAGGCCACCTCCCCTCAAACTGTCACCTCACATGCCCGTCCTGGTGCCCACACCTGAGCAACACAATGCTGTTGGAAGAAAACCTTACACTGAACCTGCTTTTACTTTCAATTCATGACTTCTACCCTTAGGTCAGCATCCAATCCTGCCTGGAAGTTCCACTACGTCTGTTTTACTTGGAAGTTTACTGCTACAGATGACTGAGGATGTCCTTCCTTCTCATTTCTAGCTCCTCCCACTTGTTCCGTCACCACTTACTCTCCTGGAAGAATAGAAACATACACTCCCTCATCTTTTCAAAACTTCTTCCCCTTTATCCGCTCTTCTCTTTCTCCTGCCCTCCCATTACCATCAAGAAAGCGCCACGAGGGCAGGGACCAAGACTATCTTATCCTTAATGCCTAGCACAGTGCCTGGCACACAAAGGGCTCTCAACATCGATGGGCAAATAAAACTTCACCCTTTCCTGATTTAATTGTTTATAACCTTCTGGAGGGGAGGGAGGAAGCAACCCTATCACACTGCTTAAGTATCTGAGATAATAAATAAAAACGGGCTCATTGCTGCCTTCATCATTCACGGCTGCTGTACTCAGCTCCCCTTTCCAGGCTCAGCCAGGATTTATTTCATCTGCTGCTTGTGTTTCTATGCACTTTCCCCAGAAGGCTGTACTCCGCCTTTCTGGGTCCCTAGCATGTGGCAGCACAATGCTTGGCACATGCAGGGTGGGGGGGGGCTCAAAAAGGGAGCTGAACTGTTGCATGTCCCCAAAGCTACAAGTCACTCTGGGTTCCTCCCTTTCCTGCTACTCCCACATCCAATCCACCAGCAGATCCCTTCAATTTTTACCTCTAAGACAGGGATCAACAAGCTCATTCTGTAAAGGGTCAGATAGCGAATATTGTAGATGTGCAGAGCATGTGGGCTCCACTGCAACACTCAGCTCTACCATTATGGCATGAAATCAGCTGTAGACACGACATACATGAGTGGTCATGGCTATGTTCCAATAAAGCTGTATTTACAAAAACAGGTATGAATGAGATTTGGCCCAATTTGCAGAACCAAAAAAACTGGTGGTTAGCAAAAGAAAATAGGGCTGAGAAAAAGAGCCTTCCTTGGTGCCTTCCATTCTCTTCCAGAAGTAACTCGGGAAGGATTAACGTAGCCTCATATGGCCGTGGGCGTGTGTTTAAATACAGAGGAGAACCTTCCTTCGCCATCAACCAAGCTCTTTCCCTGGCCCTCGAATAGGTCTCCCACCTCACTCTTCTTTCCAGATGGGCTCACGTGTTCTAGACACAAGAGTTGGGGCCTTGCCACGGCCACTTATTTCCTAGGTGACCTTTTCTAAGTTGTTCAACCATTAAGACTCTGTCTTGCCTCATTTACAAAGTTGGAGTAATATTGCTACTTTCCTTACAGAGTTGTCCTAAGGGTTGATGTGATCATGCACATGTGTAAAATGCTTAGTGCAGTGCCTGGCGTAGAGCGAGCACTCAGCAGCAGTTATTGCTGTTGATATTATTATTATCATTATATAATGATGCACATCTCCATATATAGACACAGCAGAGCTCTATGGTTAAGAGCATGGGCACCTGAGCCAGTCTGCCAAGGCTCTACCACTTACTAGTTGTGTGAACCTGGGAAAGTTTCTTACTCAGTCTGTGCCTCTGTTTACCTAACTTGCAAGGCTGTTATGAGGATTGATGAGTTATTATGTGTAAAATGTTTCAAAGAGTGCCTGGCAAATGGTAAGCACTGCGAAAGTATTTGCTATCATCATCATCATCATCACCATCACCAGCAGGACCAGGGCAGAGTCCCAGAACCCCCTGGCCTCCACTAGCTCTGGGGTCCAGACATCATCACAGTTGCTCAACCCATGGCATCCCCGCATAAAGAGTAAGTGGACCCTCCTCCCTGCTTTGACAGCCTCTGAACCCCCGCCCCTGCAGAGCAGGATTCAAAAGCTTCTTCCATTCTCCTTTCACCCCCAAGAAAGCATCTTCTCCTTTCCTGCCTGCTTTACACCAGTGGGTGGGGTACCTTCTCTCCCAATGTTTTTCTCCTCCTCTCACTCCTTCCCCCTGGGGATATTTGTGTCTCTGGTATTTATTTAGCTCCCATAATCAGGCTGCTTGTGCTGCGGTGATTGCAGTGATACGAACTGAGTAAGAATAGAACTCAGTCATTAGCTCCCTCAGAAACCTCACTCACTACTACTGCTCATGGCTGCCAGCATGGGCAGGGAGGGAGGGCAGGAGTTTGGGGTTCACCCCTCTCCTGAACTCTCCCAGCATCTGCTTAAGTAGCTTACCCCACCCACCTTAGTATTAAGGATCCAGAAAACTACCTCCTTTGCCTGGTTTATACAAGATAGACTCCACTCCTGCTGGCTTGGAGTCTCCACTGCTATATCTGTGATATTCCCACCATTCAAGGCGGATCGGCCTCCTCTACAGGTCAACGGATGCTCTGTAATTCCTGTCTCTAGAGACAGACCTCCGAGTGATCAGTGTAGCCTGATTAAGGGAAGCACAGGAGGAGTGGCTGGACTATTTCAGGCATGGGTGATAGAGAAAAGGATATAAGCCGGGTGCAGAGGCAAGTACCTCTAGTCCCAGCTCCTGGGGAGGCTGAAGCGGGAGATCGCTGGAGCCCAGGAGTTCAAGTCCAGCCTGGGCAACACAGTGGAACTCTGTCTCTTAAAAACAGAGAAAGGATAGAATACTGGATACATTATTTTGCTTTCCATTTTATTCAATTAGCTAATGGCATGAAAAAACTTTTGTTCTTAGAAGCTATGAAATACTCCTGTCAGAGAAGGGTTAACAGAAGTGAAATCTCCGTAGTACAAATAGAATGCTTTGTCATTAACAAAACTGTTGTAAATTCCCTTTCTCTGAACATTTGTTTCTTTCTCCCTCCACCTCCCAGCCGCCTCCAGACTGTTTGCGGTGGCGTGGGGCGGGCTGTGCGCGGTTCACTGCGATTACTGATGGTAATTATCTCCTCCGCACCTCTGCCTTTGTTCACAGCTCCAAGCCTCAGACGTCGGCTCCATTTTCAACTTACTCCGGGTAGCTCTGAACTTCCCTTTGGAAGAGCTATCCCTGCCAGTCTTCCTTGGCTCTTTCTACCCTTGCCCACTTGGCTTCTTCCTTTCAATAAGAAAAATCTTCATTTTATCATCTGACTTCTAAGGGAATTGGGCCTTTCTTCCTTCTGAACAGCCATCGAACAAAACAGAACACGAATTGACTGAGCCTCTTCCCAGCCCGAAGAAGGAGTGAAAGCCAGGGCTGAGACTCCTGGCCAGCAGAGTGCACGGAGCAGAGAGAAAAGCACTCTGCCCCCCAGCCCCCACCCCTCCCCAAACACATGGAAGTGCTGGATAAGATGGAAGTAAAGCAAACTGGAAAGCACAGCCAAGCTCAGAATCAAGACAGAGGAGTCCCCGGTGCCAGACTAACAAAGAGGAAACTCAAAGTCTGGGTAGTCAGTGGTCGCTGAAGCTAAAATGGCTCATGGAATTATCCAGTCAGCTGGGGCTGGAGTTCTGACACCAGACTGGGGAGACGAGGCCCTGTGCAGTATGACCGAGCAGTCGTAAAGGCAGGGATCGTGAGAGCTGGTGTATCCATGAAAAAAGAATAATAAAAACTCTGCAAACCATCTTGGAAGTTGATGAAGAAAGTTTGATGTTCTCTCTGGCCATGGTGTACAAAGGGTTATTATCAAAAAATGGGTATCCTGCACCAATGGGCAGGCTTGAGTTCTAAGTTCCCTCTACTTACATGTACAGGCACCTGAGTTGAGAAATTAACGTAGAAACCAGCCAGAAACTTTTGAAACCTGTAGGGTCCTGCAGATGCCTTGTGAGAAGGGACACTTCCAGATACTGCCAAAGCCCAGGGCACACAGGAATCGCATGGAAGCTAATTCCCACTGACGGGCGGCTCACTGTCAAATACTAAATCACAGAAGAAAACAAAGCACCATAAGGGATAGTCAGAAGATACACCAAATCAAAGAATTTGCACCCTAATATCCGGAAATAATGAAGCAGTTTGGAAGAAGCTTTAATAAGTACATTTAAAATATTAAACTATTAAAGAAGAAATAAACACCAGGATGATATGAGTACGACTGTACAACAAAAGATGTAATTGTCAAAAAGAACATATAAAAAGTCTGGAAATAAAAATACAATAGTCAAAACTTAAAAATTTAATGCAAGGATGAATAGTAACCTTTTCAAGGCCAAAGAAAGGATTGGCTAGATTTGAAGTAATAACCTAGCATGCAGCTCGGGGAGACATGGTATAGGAGTGTGTTGACCTTGTTGGAAGCCTTTGAACCCTTTTTCAGGTCCAGTAAACCCAGGCTGTCATTCTAGTCACTTCTGCTACTTCCTGGTTCACTGGGAAAGAACTTTCTCACACACATTGATTTACGCATTCACTCTTCCAGTGTATTTTTGCTGAGTATCTACTATATGTCAGGAACCTCAAAGAGCTCCTGTGGTTTCAACACCACTAGGCATAAGAATCACATTGAATACCTTGCTAAAAAAATGCCAGTTCCCCCGAAGATTCAGATTCAGTTGTCAAGAGTCCAGGAATATACATTTTTAAATTAGCATGCCAGGCTATTCAGGCTATTCTGATATGAGCGATTCTTGGCTCCCACTTTGAGAGACGCTGTCCCAGTTCTTCCAGAGAGTCAGAGGGGCTCCCTGTTTACCTTCTCTGTGCCCCCAAAGTCTACATCCTGCTCAGGTTTTCTGTTGAAACTGTGGAGCGAGAGAGACAGTGCAGAGCTCTGCTTGGTGGCCTCACCCTCAGGAATGTGGGCGTCCTTCGCCTCCCACCTTCCTCCTTCGAGGAAACCACGGGCCTGGGTCTACCTGTGTTTGTAAGGAAGGAGCCCTAAGACTGTCTGCTGGGCCATCCGCTGCATGCTTTTCCTTCGATCCTGTTTGGCTGCTTTGCTGATGGACTCTGAGGTTCTCATTGTCCCCCCACCGCCACACCACCTCTAATGCCTCCAGCTGTGCTCACTCACATCTGGCCCTGCGCTGCCTGGGTTGTGATGTCCCACCTCCTCTATCCTCAGAGGGGATCAGCAGCGCTGCTTCTTGGTTTCACCGGACTACAGAGAGAGTGTGAAGCTAGGTTTTCTAAGTGCAGGAAACCCACGAGGCCATACACACAAGCGTACGACACGTCTTGCCTGTCAGCAGGGAGACCGGCACCAACGTGATGCGCAGAGACCTGGAGTCCAGGTGTGAGGAGACCAGATTGCCAGGCTGCTCTCATGAATTTCCCTCTGTCCTAACACTTCTCTGCAGGTAGACGTCCATTCTGCTTCCTGGCCCTCCTCAGCTGCTTGGGAACCCAAATCCTTTCTCTCCTCCACATGTTTTGCTGTTCCTAAACTTCTTGCCCACTCCTGTGTGCCTACTGGGTCTTTAGCTTTTTACAGATGGGTCTCACAACACACAAGCTCCTCTTTAGGGAGAAAGAATTTTCATCCATTGGCTGTTAGATCGTAAAGGGCTTTAGAAACTGTCTAATAGAGCTTTTACTACTCTGCCTCAGCCTTCTCCTCTCCAGTTTACAAATGTGAAAATTGATGTGCAGAGAAAAAAGTGACTCCTTGTGTTTATTTAGTTCACAATCAGACATTAGTGCAAACTCATCTTCAGTATCAGTTAGACCCAAGGCAGAAATGCATAAGGTAACAGACACAAACACTGGGGAGAAATTTGGAGAAAAGAGGAGGAAGACTCAGAAATCTGCAGATAACTTATTCAGGGAGTCTGTAAAAGTGACTTGGTTGTCTTTAGTCTCCTGTTTTTAAAAAGCACAGAATGTCTTTCTTTTCATATGATCTCATTCACATTTAGTAGTCTTGTAATTTAAGAGGGGCAAGCATAATTCTCCCCTCCTGTGTGCCTGGGACATCAGCCGAGCCCCAGAAATTTCATTTGCTTTGCCCATTACTGTATTGCCAGGACTTTGACTACCATGTCCTTGCTCTTTGCATCTCTGGGTACTCCGCTGGGAAGAGCCATCTTGTCAGCCCAGAAAGACAGTTTCCCTCCCTTTGGGGAAGAAGCAGGAAGCAAAAGGCACATTCCATTGTTCAGAGTTCTTCTCCCAGGATGGAGGTGTCTTTGGCTGACTTTGTCTCCTGACTTTGTTCCTTAGGTCAGACACCTGACCAAGAATGTCAAGGTAATGGTAGGAGATTGCCACTGTGAGAGGAGAATGGTCACTGTGCTGTGTTGCTTGGAGTTCTGGACCACGGACAGGGACACGCCACATTTAATTTCACACACAGGAATTTGGGGAAAATCCCGTGACTTTTGTCCATTCTGCATCCCAGTGTTCCCCCTGCCATGTAACCACCACATTGAGTTTTTTCTTCCTCTCTTTTTTTCTCTCTTTCTCAAGATCCATGAAAATGGATTCTCTTCTTCCCATTATCTAGGTCTGAGAGAATACCCTAGAACAGAAACCAAATAAATAGAAAGCAGCAATTCAAGGGCTTTGTGCTCTGGTCTGCCGCCACCCATATGGGGACAGTTACTCAACCCCTCTGCACCTGGGTGGTTCCAGACTTTCCATGGGAAGAGCAAAGCACCTTTGTCATCTCAGAGGGCTGATGCGAGACCCAAATGAGAGCATAAGTAGGACAGAGGCATGAAAACATATGGCAGCATATAAACAGAGCATCACAGGTTAACAGCTGTTATCATCACAACAATAAATCCTCAGCTCCCAGAAGCTCTCCACTAACTAGAACTCCTTCAGGACTCCTCTTTCAGAAGGCAAATGATTTTGAATCAAGCTCATATTGGGAATTTATCTTTTGATAAAGTAACTTCTGTCCTGTGCAGTTTATTCAGCCCCACACCTTCCCTTTCTTTATCTGCATGGTCACCTTGAGACTTGGTCTTCTGGAAACAATCACCTTGAGGGCGCTTAAGATCCCTGTTCATCAAGGAAAGCATCAACCATGCTCACCAGGCTGTGCTTATGGTGGGAAGAAAGCAGAGTCAGACATTTCAGGAAGATATTTAATGAGAGTTTTTGGAATAAAACTTAGTTACTTAGAAAGCTCAATTTAGCAGAACAATTCATTCCACGAACATTCTGGTTAGCTGCACTGTGTTGTTACCTCCAAAAGCTTTCCAATAAATGTTTGCTGAATTGGATTGAACTCTGCAAGCCTTGTCTCCTCATGCACCAGGGCTGGAGATGGATGAAGGATGGCACCCTGCAAGGGCCCTCCAGCCTGTGCCTCCCTGCGCCAGCTGCAGCTTCCCCTCCACCCTTGGCAAGGTCATGGAAGACAGGACTCTAGAGCCATCCCCATTGGGCCCTGAAACAGCCAGTAATCCTGGGCTGTAACAGCAACTTACTTTGCTCTTGGCCACTGGACCCAACCACCTAGCCACCAAGCTCCTTACTGAAGCCTATTGGTTCAGTGACAAGAGAAGCCCCAGACAGCCAAGGGGGAGTGTCAGCCACCACCTTAATGGACCCATGGCTGTGTATGTTTCCTTGTGGATGCACTCCTCCCCTGGGAACTGGGACCTCAAAACCTGCCTAGGCCAGGACAATGAGCCCATCATGAGAAGTTCTCCAGCTCTATTAGGTGAGGGAAATGGCACCATCATTTGGTCACAGGTTTAAAGCATATATGGTATCCTATAGGATAGCACCCCAGTCTCTCAGGGTGTTGTCACCCAGCTTGGGTCACAAGTGAGCCTCTACTGGCCATCCCACTGTTGTGTCAGACCAGCTGCTTCCAGATAACAGGGGACATGGAAAGATCTGCGTTCTGTGGGCACGAACCTATTACTGTTCTATTTTTGTATTAAAATGAGCACCTTTGTCAGAGGCGATATTGTGTAAGATGCCATAATGATGAGACTCTGTAGGTCCCCTGGTGATAGTGTTGGCAGAAGAGTTTTGAGCAAAGAAGGTAAAGCTGTATACAGAATATGCATCTATTCCCAGGAAGACAAAGTCCCAGCCCTCCTAGGTGGAAGGAATTCAATAAAATTAGGTGATAGGCTTATTCCCACAGGGATTGCACAAGAACAGAGCTCAGTGCTTTCCTCTGAGGAAGCAAGAAGGCAAGTTGGGTACTCGGTAGTGGCGATTGCCGGAAAAGCCTTGGGAGGGGAAATGAGTGACCATTTCTGCCCCAAGGAAGTGTCAGGGTGTCTGGGGAAAGAAGTCAACAACAGCCACAAGGAGGGTCGTCCTTATTTTGGAAGCTTCCCTGGCAGTGAGTACTCTGCTTAACATTGCCTGGGGTCATAAATATCTTCGCAGTCTTCACTCATTCCAGGAGTTTTTTCTGCATACTTCTTCCCCAGCTGTCTTCACCACATCAGTCTTCTACTCTTGGTCTTTCCAAGTCCCCGATCAGTCAAATTAACCTGTCACCACTGCCCATGAGACCATACAGATTTGTACTTCAGCCTTCTGAGCAAATCAGATATTTTTTCCAAGTTTCTTCCCACTGGGAAGTTTTTGTTTATCACTGTCTTCCAGGGCCATCCCCGGCTGCTGCCAGGATACAAATAGACTTATCTAGACACCAGGCCTACAATTTTTCCTTTTTCTGTTAATGGGTCACAGGGAATTTCCCACGAGGCTGTTTGTGTGGGTTGGGGAAGAGAAGATGAAACCGCAGAAGTAGATGTAACGGGAGTCTCAGTCCATCTGCCTGTGCCTCCCAGACCTGCTCAGGCCTGGATTCACATAGAAAGTCTCTATTTAATAATAGAATGCTGCTGCACACAGCTAATTTTATGATTTAGTGTATGAGCTAACACCCAATTCGTAATGAACAGCTCAGGTCACATGATCACTTGGTGTCATTTGATCAAAGGTTCGGGAGTCACTAGGTATTCTTTAGTCAAAGCATCAGAATACTCTAAGTATCCGTGCGGGACAGAACACTCCCAATACCATTCTCTCCTCCTGGCTTATTGCAGTAATTGGGCCTGCCTTTGAGTGATTGTCTCTGACAGTCATTCACTGTCTCTGATTGTCACTGTGGATTCCCATTATTGCCATTAGAATTACAGGTCCCAACTCAATGGCAACATCTCTCACCGTCATCACTGGTCTTTAGGGACAGCCACCATGAAACTTTTCAAGGATGCTGGTGTTCTTCTTACTGTTGAATTTTTAAATGCTTTTGTGAGTGGAGTGCTCTCCGGGCCTCAGGGGAGGGATTAAGCAGGTTACATACTATAAATACATTTCAATTTCTCATCATAGTAAATTTAGATTCTTTCTACAACATTTTGGAGAAGTTCTGGTCTGGCATACTCAGCTTCATTAGATGTAGGACACTGTTAAACCAAAGACTTAATTACTGAAGTAGGCAAACTATTAGAGCCACTCCCAGCTGCTTAAGCTACTATATTACATCTTGAATCTCAGATGAATTCACTCATATTGATACATTTGACCCTATCCAAGTATATTTAATCTTTCCTAGCTTAATATTTTTGGGATCTATTCCCATTCTTGTTCCCTGGGTTTTCACCAATGCAAGTGGAAAGATATTGCAATTCCTTTGGAGTATAATTATCTCCTTCTGGAGAGCTTTCATTTGTCTCCTCTGGGCTATGATAAGTTGCAACTCTCATGGTGAGCCTGGGGGCAATGAGATAACGTGGGGCTGGGTCTTGGGGACAATGGCTAGCCTGTTGCAAGGCAACTGCCCTAGTGAAATCATAGAAAAGTCTTTATGCAAGGGACTGCTTTCTCTAGCAAGGGAGATTCAGGCGCCGAGGGGTTCAATGACCTCAGTTTTATTTGTGTCATTCCATGTCCTCATCCCAATCTCAGGGTCCAACTCCTTCCCAACCAGTGCCCTAACATTAACACAGAGACTCGATCAGGTTGTACATTTAACAGGCATTGCAAAGCTTCAACCATGCGATTGTGTTTTAGGCCTGACCCACTGCTTTGTCTTCTCTGAGGCTTTATGAGATAAGGGATTCTTGTAAGGCCTCCATAGAAACTTTCTGGAGTTGTACCAATGTCTTGAGTTGGAAGTTCAAGGCTCAAAGCTCCTCTCTCTCTCTCTCTCTCTCCCTCTCTCTCTCTTCCTCCTTCCCTCTCTCTCATAAACTCTCTAACACATTCAGAAGTAGCCAGCCCACCCTGCAATTATTATAATCACCACTGTTGCCATAACAATCAAGTGTGACAATCACTTGGTGTCTTAAAACCGTGCCTTTCCCTGGCTTTCCATTCTACATCACTATCAGTAATAACCTGAATAATCTTAATGCTACTTCATGCCACACCGGCGTCCCATTTCCCTCAGCAATAAGGTCATTTATGCCTTTATTAAATAAGTGAGAAATCTAGTCCCGGAATCTCATTTCTGTAGGTTGTTTCTAGGCCCACTTCTGTTACCAGCTATTGCAGCAGTCAGGGTCTCAGCGGGAAGCAGCATCTACACCAGATGGTTTAGATAAAGACATCGTAATGAAGACACGTAACAGAGGTATGAGCAAGGTTAAGGGGGCAAATATGGGATGTTAAGGAACAAAGGGCTTAGCAACTGTGCAAAGCCATCACTACCTCAAGGGCTGACAGTGGAAGCAATAACGCCACCAAAGGAAGAAGTGAGAGGTAGAGTCATGGAGAAGGGGACACAGGGCAGGAGGTGCAGTCCATGGAGGGTCACAGCCACTGCCAGAAATGTGACACAAGTGCAGGGAAGAGGCAGGTAAGAATACTCCAACCTCACTGCCAAGCAAGAGGATGAAGGAGCCCAGGTAATGCAGTCCAAACACAGGGGTGAGTATCCTGGGCCTCAAGCAGGGTAGAGAAGGGCTAAGAATGCATTTCAGGTAGGAGGGCGAAAGGAGAACCACCAGCCCTGCAGGTGCCGCACTTTACATGAACAATCTCCTTCATTCCTTTTAACCTAACATCATTCAGGCATGGACTATTAGCATCCCCATTTTACAGATGAGGAAGTAGGCTCGCAGAACAGCTTGCCCAAGATTATACAAATAGTAAATTGCGGGGCTGCAGCTTGACCTGGGCAATTTGAACTTGAGTTTCTATATCATGCTAACTGAGATTAGTTAGGCTAGAGTAGAGGGTTCGATGAGAGGAGAAGTGGAGACAAAGTTTGGGGCCAAAGCATGGAAGACTTGAAAGATGGTCTAAGGAATTCTTTAGCTCTCTCTCCAAGTGCAGGCAGGTACCACGCCTGCTCCTGCAGTGCTTAGCCAAGCTCTGTGGGAATTAGGAAATTCATTCGCCTTCGCTGCTTCTTGTAGCCTGGGCTGGATAGTTGGCCTTGAACAAAAGTGCCTAGTGCTCCTGAGTGATGGACACCAGCTGTTTGGGCTCCCCACTTTCCACATCCTTCCATGTAGTAACTGTTCTATCATACTGGTTTGGGGGAGCCTCCTCCATTCCTCTAGGCCTTGAGTTTTGGGTTGAGGTCCTACACAAATCAGCATATTGCATTTCCTCAGTGACAATGACGGATTCACAAAGCTGGACACACAGCCCAAGTCAGGCCAAAAGGGGCCAACAAAAGTCAATTGCTAGACTTCCATCAGGGGCCAAAGACCCTGAGAAGAATTTGGGGTGCAGCTTCTGCTGCCAGATTTCTACAGATGGAGCCAAGATAGACGCCAACATAGAAGAAAGGCAAACAGAGATGACCCAAATCATGTCCTTATGACAGGTTTGGGTGCTAATCCAGCCGCAGCCACAGCCTGGCCCATCCCTGGAATTTTTGTCACATAGCCATAAATTCACTTTTTCTCCTTAAAACAGTTTTTTGCCTTTTGTCGTGACAAGGTGAGGAGCTGGCTCTACCTTCTGCAGAAAGTGCTCCGACCTTTGCCCTTTATCCCAGAGATTTTAGAGGCCTGGGGAAGTGGGGCCCAAGATGAAAGAAATCTGTGTGACAGCAGAGGGTGAATGTATCCCCCGGGATCAGAGACAAGATAAATGCCTGAATCAACACACTCCCCCACAGAGGTATATTTAGTAAACTTTTTTTCTCACAAGGCTTGAAAGATCAAAATTGCTTTTTAGAAAATAATAAAAAGGAAGCAGCCACTGTGGTTTCTTTTGACACCAGCCCAATTTCTTGGCTGTCACAATACTTCCAAATAACATGTGTAAGACTTTGCCAGGCTGTCTCTTTCCCCCTAAAACCCAAGGCAAAAAAACACAACAGCAGAAATCTGCAGTTCCAGCTGCATAATAATGTCTGGTCAGAGGCTTCCTGAGATCTCTAAGATTCCCGGATGGGTTATAGGACCTGATGTTTCCCCTGCAACGGCAAAATGGCTTTATGCAAATAAATCGTGGGCTAACAGTGTGAACCCAGACTGATAGCCTGAGCTCCTGGTTCATCTCTCAGTGCCCTTGGATAGCCTCTGAAATGTACCAGATCCACACTTACACCTATCAAATGCAGGGGCCATCACAATCTTCCTCATGGAAGACACAGCTATTGGGCTGCTGAGCTTACGTTTCACTGCTGCCCCAAGAGACGTCACGCTCCACCCCACTACCCTTCCCATCCCCCTCCAAGCAAAAACACAAACTCGCCAAATGATCTATACCCTCCTGCACTTTCTTTGTTCTAGGTATAGCACAGAGAAAAAAGTATACCTTGTTTTGTTCCAGATTAGCCCTTCTGTTTATAGTTCTGATCCCGCCTTACACTTAGGACTGGTCTCCAGTTACTCACTTTCTCAGGTATTTTAAAACTATTGTTTCATCAGCTTTTTGAAATATAATCTGCAAACAGTAAAATGCAGCCATTTTAACATATGGGTGAGTCTTTCCACCTGTGTAACCACTAGCACCACAGTCAAGATATAGAACAGTTCCATCACCCCAAAAAGCTGCCTCATGCCATGAATTCCCCCTCAAATCCGCCCCCACTCCCCGGTAACCATGGCTGGGCTGTGACAAGACCTGCCTTCCATTATCACAGTCCGGGCTGCGACAGAATTTCATATAAATGGAATCATACAGTATGTGCTCTTTTATGTTTGACTTCTTCGCTCGGCGTAATGTTTTTGAGATTCATCATGTCGTGTATTTCTCCCCACCTCTAGCAACCACTATTCTACTCTCTACTTCTACAAGATCAACTTTTTTAGCTTCCACATATGAGTGAGAACATGCAGTATTTATCTTTCTGTGCCTGGCTTATTTCACTTAACATAACGTCCTCCACGCTCATCCATGTTGCCGCTAATGACAGAATTTCATTCAGTTTTATGACTAAATAGTATTCCATTGTGCGCATATAGCACGTTTTCTTTATTCATTCATCTGTTGATGAACACTTAGGTTGATTCCATATCTTGGCTATTGTGAATAGAGCTACGATAAACATGAGACTGCAGATATCTCTTCAATATACTGATTTCTTTTTTCTTTTTTTTTTTTTTTTTTGAGACAGAGTCTCACTCTGTTGCCCGGGCTAGAGTGCCGTGGCATCAGCCTAGGTCACAGCAACCTCAAACTCCTGGGCTCAAGCGATCCTCCTGCCTCAGCCTCCCGAGTAGCTGGGACTACAGGCATGTGCCACCATGCCTGGCTAATTTTTTTCTACATATTTTTAGTTGGCCAATTAATTTCTTTCTATTTTTAGTAGAGACGGGGTCTTGCTCTTGCTCAGGCTGGTTTCGAACTCCTAACCTTGAGGAATCTGCCCGCCTGAGCCTCCCAGAGTGCTAGGATTACAGGTGTGAGCCACTGCGCCCAGCCTAATACACTGATTTCTTTTCCTCTGGATATATACACCCAGTAGTGGGATTGCTGGACTAATACACTACAATTTATTCACCCACTTACCTGTTAATGGACATTTGGGTTGTTTTCAGTTTGGGGCTATTATGAATAAAACTGCTATGAATATGCATATGCAATCTTTGTGTGGACGTGTTTGCATTTCTCTTGAGTGAATACCTAGAAGTAAAATTTTGAATTGTATGGTAAGTGTACGTTTACTTCATAAGACTCTGCCAAATTGTTGTCCAAAGTGAATGTACATGTTACACTCATGCCAGCCATATCGAGAGTTTCAGTGCTACACATCCTTGCCAACACTTGGTGTTGTCAGTCTTTTTAATTTTTGCCATTTTAGTAGACGTATAGTGGCATATCATTGTGGTTTTAATTTTAATTTCCCAATGAATAAAGATGCTTGGCATGTGCTTACTGGCTATTTGTATCTTGTTTTGTGATGTGTCTATTCAAATCTTTTGACCATTTTTTCTTCTCTTATGATTGAGCTGTAAGAGTGTTTTGAGCTGTATATATGACAATATACATACAAATACATATTTATATGAAATAAATATAAATATTCTCAATATATGTAATATATATTTGTCTTTATATTTGTTTTCATTTTCTTAACAGAGTCTTTCAAGGAGCACAATTTAATCTTTGTGAAGTCTAATTCATCTCTTCTATTTTTAACCTCTGCTTCTATTTTTAACCTCTACTTTTTCCCTTCAGCATGTGAACAGGCTCACATCCCTCCAATAGCTACCAAGACTAAATTAAACAAAAGCAAGGCAACCACCACCAGGTTTTGAACTCACCTTCTTTTCCAGCTACTGTCATATCCTTCTTCCTCCTTTCACAGCCAAGCAGAGCAAAAGGAAAATCTTCCTTCACTGTTTCTACATCTTCTAAAACCCCATTTGCTCTTTGACCCGCTCCCACCATTCCCCTGCAGCATCTCAGGCAGCCATGGACCCAGAAGAACAGCCCGGTTCTAACATCTGGGGAAGCAAGTACACGCGAGTTTCAGCACCCTTGCTGTGCAAGGGCAGGGCTGGGGAGCGAGGCGGGACAGAGGTAAGGCCTGTGCAGTTGGGCGGCGGGGATGGCAGACGCCCTCTGATACTTCCTCTTTGTGTTTCAGAATCTGCTGTCGCTTGGTTTCCTCTCATATCTCTTCGTTACTGTCTACATAACCATCGCATCAACACAGTACCTTTGAAAATGATTGAGGAGTTATCGTGGATACGTGCCTGATGAGAAGGACCTCTCCCTGGCCTCCATTCTGAGTTAGGCTACTTCCTCCCTGAGTTTTGGCCTCACCACCACACCACTGTCTTCCCACCCCTACTGTCAAGTGGACTCTTCAGCCTTGTCTTCCCTGACTTCCCCGCAGCGCCAGTGAGTGCCAATAGCTGTTTTTTCTCCTGCATAGTCCCCTTCTTGCTTAGCACATACACGTTGAGTACCTATTATGCAACAGAACTCAACAACAGAAATGATGGACTTCAGATTGTGTGTCAGAAGATGAGAGACGCAGATCCTGTCTTCAAGAAGCTCAAGGTCCAGCTGGTGAGACAGGTGAGTCATCTATTACCATAGCGTGATGTACAAGAGTGTGGAGGACAGTACCTGAGTCAGTTAAAGGGGATTGCATCTGTTAACAGAGCTCCAGCCACTGGGGACAGCATCTGCAATAGTGTGTGAGTGCATGTGTAATGCAAGTGAAGGGTGAGAGCGCAAGGCGTTTACAGAACGCAGTTCAGATGGGTGGAGCCTGGGGAACTTGTGGGCAGTAGCACAGGATGTAAGAACAGCACTGTCTCTGGGTTGCATAAGTGCCTAGTGAGCCGCCAAATCCACTCTCTCTTGGACATGGCTGGACTACATTTCCCAGCCTTCCTTGCTGTTACATGAGGACCTATGAGCCAGGGCTTTTTAAGGGAGTAAGTGTGCCTCCTTCATGCTCTCCTTCCCTTTTTGACAACTGGACAGAGGCAATAAGGAGGCTCTAAGGAGGTAGTGGAGCTGTAAAATGGAAAGAGCTCAGGTCCCTGAATGGCTTTGTGGAGCAGAGCTGCACTGCAAACCCGAACAACTGGCCAAGATCGTTACATGAGCAACAGATAAACTTCTGATGTGTTAAACATGGGAAGTTTTGAGTTATTTTTGTTGTGGTGGTATAACCTACCCTGCGTGATACATTCTGAGTATGGTGTGTTTGTGAAAACTTTATAAAATGTACATATATGTATAGAAAAGAAAATGGAGTGAACTATATCGAAATGTTAACCATCGTGGTTATCTGTGGGTGGTAGAATTATAGGTGGATTTCATTTTCTTTGCACTTTTCTGCCTAAATTTACTACCATGAACATTTTTTACTACCATGAACTATTATTATTTTATAGTCATGACAAATATAGATTCTGCAAATTCAGGTAGTTACAGAAATAATAACAAGTTAGGAAAAGAGCTCATTACTAGGAGGCATGTTGAAAGCCTATTCAAGCAGTAGATTTAAGGGTAGTAAAAAGCAGAGGAAAAGCAAGAAAACAGTTCAATTCCACACAGATTGAGAACCCAGGCGTGCAAAGAGAAGAAGCAGCGCACCGGGGTGGAAGCTCCCAGTCTGTGCCTGGGCTGGATTCTCTCTCCAGCGCCTGCGTCCAGAACCTCCCTCCACCTCGTGACTCGCCCTGTTGCTGTTGGTGGGTCGGGGAGGAAGGTATTGATCTAGTGTCATTTTATATTTTCCTTCACACAGTTTAGGGAGGCTGAGGATATACATGAAGTTAACAGAGAGAGGTTTGGGGACTAGAAGGAGAGTCAGGTGCTAGAAAGAGGGGCACTGAGGGTTCCAGATGCTGCACCCACTTCCTGTTCCTCCACTCCCTTCCTGCAATTTCCTCCTGCCTTGGCTTCCAGGAGAGCATCAGTTCCTGATTGTCTTTCTACCCCTCAAGCCACAGGGTACTTTTTCTCTGCCCATCTTGGTTCCTCAAGAAGCCTTCCTCAGGCCTCTTCTCTTCTCATACCACGCTCCCTTCTGAAGGGGTCTGGTCCCTCCAGCATCTCCCAAGTCTACCCTCTAGCCCAGCTCCAAATCCAGACGGACAACTGCCCGGAAGGCCTCGCAACTGAATTCCAGAGCCTCCCTCTTCCTTCTGGCCACCCTATCTCACCACCATTGATCCAGTTTGTCCAACCCAAAAGAAACCCTGGTGCTATCCTCATTCATCATCCCCTCCTCCAGCTGAGCACAGGGTCTGGTCATCCGGCTTCCTCAATGTCGTTGGAAAGCATTTCAGTTCCCTTCATCCCCACTGCCACGGCCTCTCTTCAGGCCACCGTATCTCTTGTGTGAATTTCTGTAGCAGTCCCCAGACTCATCTCCACACCCTTGAGACCCTCTATTTTCCACAATCCCCAAGAATGTATGTTTCTCTAACTTAAAAAATATACAAAGTATTTCTTATACACAGAAAAGGACAGTGGAAATAAATAATACAACAAACATCTATATACCTACCACTCAGAATTAACAAACGGGAACAGTTTTGGCCTGTTTTCTCACATATAAATATTTATAAACACAGATTTAAAATTTTTATAATGCCACTTTCTTGATTAAAAAGTTTCAGTGGGGGCCGGGCACGGTGGCTCACACCTGTAATGCTAGCACTCTGGGAGGCTGAAGCAGGAGGATTGCTTGAGCTCAGGAGTTCGAGACCAGCCTGAGCAAGAGCAAGATCCCATCTCCACAAAAAGTAGAAAAATTAGCCAGGTGTGGTGGTGCACACCTGTAATCCCAGCTACTTGGGAGGCTGAGGCAGGAGGATCACTCGAGCCCAGGAGTGTGAGGTTGTGGTGAGTTATGATGATGCCACTGCACTCTAGCCCGAGTGACAGAGTAAGACTCTGCCTCAAAAAAAAAAAAAAAAAGTTTCAGTGGATCTAAATTGCACTCAACATAACTTCCAACCCCCTTAATCTGTCTTCTAAGACCATCTGCGGCAGTAGAGTTAAGAGTGTGTGCTCTGAGTCTACCACCTATCAGTATATGTAACTTAGCTGTTACTTAGCTTCTCGGAGCCTCAGTGTCCCTGTCTGTGAAATGGGGAGAACAGTATGGGACTGTCTGGGGACTGAGACACACAAATAGCCTGGGGTGGTACTTGGCACATGGTGTACATGTTAGATTTCTAACTCTTCTATCCTGAATTCTGAGGCAAGAGAGAAGGGTGGGAAGAAATGGACGGAGGGAGCTTTCAAAGGAAGGGGAGAGGAAAAGGAAGAGAAAAAGATCAATAGAGTTTAAGGAAAGAGTTGGACAAGAGGGAGCAGAGAGAGACTGAGAAGATGAGAGGAGGGACAGCTAAATGGAAGCAAAGAAAATAATGAGAAGAAAAAAATGGCAAAAGACGATGAAAAAGCCCTTTTTAGGATGAAAGGACCGTGACATCTCGGAGGATTTAATATGATAATTAGGGTGGATATCAGCTGAGGGGTGGGTGTCAGCGGAGGGCGGTGCTGGCTGGGTCCAAGCCCAGCTGGGTCGCCGGCGCGGGAGCAGCTCCACCAGGGGGCGGTGTGGAGCCCTCGCTCTTTCTGCCTGTGCGCAGCTAACCTTCTCTCGGGCATGCGGAGGCAACACGGATTCAGAGGATGCCAAGTCGCTTGGATAGATTCTGCTATTTGTTATTTGAGCGATAGGACAGGCATCGAGCTTTCTGGAGATTAATTTTTGATTTATTGGTGGTAACAATGATTTATTCTGATATACCCCTAGGGCAAAGAAAGGGTTGTAAATATTTTAAATGCTGTTAGCTGGTGACAAGAAGAGTGGCTGGTTGGGGAGCAGGGCAGATAGGAATTTCAAATGCCTTCCCTGAATTACTTAAAGGCAAACTGCAACACTTGCTAGCTTGTTTAAGACAGAAGCTGAGGGGAGGGGGTGAGAAACATTAAATTGTTATCTTATTAACTCAGACAACATCCTGTGTTTTCTCCAAAGAGTCCATTTGCTTTCCCTACAGCCTGGATTGGGTTGGATTTCGCAGCCTGCTGAGGTAATACAAAGAGGCAGCCTTCAGATTCCTGGCGAGAGGAGGCTGTATCATGGTGGGCAGGGACAAGAGCCACCCACCCACGCTCTCCAGCAGGACCGGAGGAGCCCAGGACTGAGAGCAGAGTGGGGTGGAGGGGAGAGCCCTGGACCAAGAAGCCCACGCTGGCTGTGCAACCTTAGGTGCGGGCATCTTGACCCTGAATCTCAGTTTCCCCACCTGTAACACAGGATGATAATTCTTGCTGGTGTGGCAGGGCAAAGACCAAGTCTAGGAGTATTTGGTTCGATTATTAGAAGAAACGGCCCCTTCGGGTTGGCTCCCCCAGCCGGCTCTCTCCTTGGTTCTCCCCCTGGTCGTCAGGGAGAAGAGATCACACGGCAGGGAAGCTGTGGCTGAGTGATGCACTCCAGCTCGCTCGGGCAGTGACAGCAGTGCCAGGAATAGATCGTGGATGATGGTCAGCACCAGGCTCTCTGGGAGCTCCTGTGGGCTGTCTTTGTTCCTCCTCAAAGGGTCAGGAGTAGGAGGGGGAGTGAGGCACTTGCCTTGGGTGTGCAAAATTTAAGGGGATACCAAAACACTCAGTAATCCAGATAAATAATATCTTAATGTGATATTTTTTAAAATCAAAATTAATGCAAAAAATCCATAATGAACAAAATGTCTATTTTTAAAATTAAGACAGGATCAATCCTCATTGCATAAAATAAGCTTTTCCTTTATCCTGAGCACAGAGGCAGGGATTTCCTGGGATGGAAGAAATGGCACCTGGGACTGCATGTTGGGATTCTGTCCGTCTTGGCCTCTCTGTCTTTTCTCTGATCTCCACTTGCCCACTAGAGGCAGGACAGCCAAGCAGTCTGCTCATGGGCTCCAGAGTAAGGCAATGCTTGATTTTAATCCCTGCTCGTTTTTGCTCCATTATTTACTAGCTATGGGACCTTGGGATAGTAGCTTGGAATCGTTGCTTAACATTTTGTAAGTCTCAGTTTCCTAGTCTGTAAACCTCAGTTTTCTAATCTGTACATGCTTCCTTGGGTTATTGTGAAGATTAAATGTGATAATGTGCATAAAGCACTTAACAGAGCACCTGGGCCATAGTAAGTGCTCAATAAGCATTAGTTTTTGTTCTTACCTGTAAATTGGGTATGGCATCCTCAGTCCCAAAGTGAGACAAATCATATGCTAGAGAGACAAAATAATACCTAGAAGGAAGGAGAAAAAAATCAAGCACAGTGTTCTATTCCACTCCTGGAAGCCACCCGGAAGATAGTACTATGTGCTCATCCCTCCAGCTCCTAAACAAATTCTGAGCATGGCCTGGGTAGCTCAGCCAACCCTTCCCAAGAGAGGTTCCTGGTTGGATCTGACCTGCTGGACCACCTGCCACAGCGAGTCTGTTAATTCCAGCCACACACTGCCTGGAGCAGATGCCACAAGCCTAGAGATAAGCCACCGTGGGAAAGCAGATGTCAGGGCAGCTGAACCCTGAGGGTCTTGGTAATGAAAAGCTCCCCGCCAACACTATAACTGGTCGTGCTTCCCTTTTTAAGTGGGATGTTAAGGACCCTAGAGCTAAATTTATGGCCCATCTTTAGCAAGCACATAATACTTCATTTCATACATTTGGTGCACGAACCTCCATCTAAAATTCCTGCTGCTATTTTCCTTTTGTCTCATTTCCCCTCACTTGTTTTAATGTACTTTAAGCTGCCTTAAATCCATTTTGGAACAAGGTAGGGAATAAATAAATACATCCTATCTGTATTTAAACAGCTTCCCATTGTATATGTATATATTCTTGTGTATCTCTTTTCTAAAAATTACTGCCTGCTGCTGCCTGCAAATGGCTGTGTTTGCATGTGCTAATTGTGTAACTGACTGGATTTAAAATTGAGAGCTCTGATGAGTACCCAGGAAGCAAGGAAACAGGGTGTTTTCATTTTCACTGTAAAAAGCAGGGCTGGGCCCAGGTGTCTGCCCTGGGATTAGTCTGTTGAAGGCAGTGGTTTTTTGCCTCCCTGGGGGCACTTGGCAATATCTGGAAACATTTTTGGTTATCACAATTTAGGGGGAAATCTGGCAGTGCTACTGGCATCTAGTGGGTAGGGGCCAGGGATGCTGCCAAACACCCTACAATGAGCAGGACAGCCCCACGACACAGAGCCATCTGATCTAAAATGTCCACAGTGCCAACACTGAGAAGCCCTGACTTAAGGGTAAGTGAGTTCTAGAAGGGGAGGAGCAGGGCCTTGCCGGTACCAGGGCTGGTCTGGGAAGCACTGGGGTGGCCCTCCTGGCCAGGAAGAGGAAGCAGCTGAGAGGCCCATCTCCTCAGTTCCCAGGAGTCATCGCCCACTGCAGTCACAGGAGAAGCTACTTGGGAAAGAAACAGACTTCTCAGGTGTCCAGGAGGAGTTGGACTTTGGTTGCCTGGGAAGGGGGAGCCTTTCATTCGGCACCGGATATCTTCACATTGCCCTGCACCTTCCTCCACCGGGACCTCTGCCCCCGGGAGGCCTCCTAGTGTGTGTAGCCAAGGGAAGCCCCCGCAGAGGGTGACAGGTGAAGGAGCGTGGGGGAGGGGTGTTGATGTCCTGGCCCCTGTCCACGGGGCTACCTCAGGCTGGCTGTGCTCCTCCACTCAAGTCACTCCTCTCAGGGTCCCTCAACACACCAGTGTCTCCGTATAGGTTCCGGTAATGAGATGGTCACAGCCCCCCACTGTACTGGTGCTGGAGTACTATACCGTACCTCATGGTTTCCCCATGCCCTGCTGTATTAGGGTTTGAAGAAAAGCAGGACTAACAGGAGACAGACAGGCAGAGGGACAGATAGGTAGATGGATGGATGGATGGATAGGTAGATATTGGCTCACACAATTACGGAAGCTATGAAGTCCCACATCTGTAGTCTGCAAGCTGGACACCCAAGAAGGCCTGGTGTAGTTTGAAGGCCTGAGAGCTAGAGGGCTGATGCTGTACATGACAGTCCAAGTGTAAAGAAGGCCTGAAAACCAGGAGTGCCCAGGGCAGGAGATCACTGTCCCAGCTCAAGAAGTCAGGTGACAAATGAACTCAACTTCCCTCTCTGTAGTTACGCTACCCAGGCCCTCAGCGGATTGGATGTGGCCCGCCCACGTTGGGGAGGACTAAGGCCCATGTTGGGGAGGATCATCTGCTTTATTCAATCCACCAATTCAAATGCTGATCTCTTCTAGAAACACCCTCTGAGACCCACCCAGAAATCACGCTTAACCAGCTATCCGGGCACCCGTGATACAGTCACGTTGACATGTTTGTTAATCATCACAACTGCCTATACCTTTGCAAACAGTCCCTTTATTAAATTTTCCTCCAATTCCCCTAATCTGAGTGTGCCATCTGTTTCCTTCAGGGGTTTTAGATGGCACACATTCATTCATTCACTTGTCAAATGTTCATGAATGACTAATATGTAGACAGTGTTCTGGGTGCTCGGGCCACATAAATAAACAAAACAAAGATCTCTGCCCACTGTCCCCTCACCTCTAGCGGGTGCTGAGTGGCCCTTGAGTCCGCCTCACTTCTGGTGGGACAGAGCATCAGTGTCTGCCTCAGCTCACACCTGTAGCACGCGTGGCCTGAGTGAGGGCTGCTCTCTGGTCAGGCGAGGCGGGTGAGGGTGTTTCTAGAAGAGATTGGCATTTGAATTGGAGGACTGAATAAAGCAGATGGTTGTCCCTAACATGGGTGGGCCTCATCCAACCTGCCGCGGGCCTGGATAGCATAAGAAGGGGAATTAATTTGTTGCCTGACTGCCGGTCAGGCCGGGCAGTATCGCTGAGGCTGTTGGCCCCAGGGCAGCAGGCAGCAGCCCTGACTGGCACAGCTCTGCCACCAGCCAACTCCACACACCCAGGCAAGCCACTCAGCCTCTTTGGCTTTCATTCCCCTTGTTTCCAAGGTGAGGGGCTTGACTAGATCTCCAACCTGTAGATTTTCTATACTTGGAATTAAAATTTCCTGATCTGAGTTGCTGTCAAAATCCTGGGTTGGGGACAGACAAAACATGCATTCTGTGCCAGCTGTACACATCCTGGACCTTCCAGAAGGAGCCCTGGTGAAGGCAGGAGAAGGATGGGACCTCTGGGTTCTGTTGTGGGCTGTCCTGAGCTAGCTGCCCTGCCCACTTTCTGGGGCACGGAGGCAGGGCGATCTCGTCTGAGTCTTTTGAGGCCCCCTGCCTCCCTCTCACCCACTCCTTTCTCTCAGGGCTATAACTGTTCTTCTAAGTCCAGGTGCTGCAAGCCAGGGAGCCAGAGGGGCACAGGGAAGGCAGTCCAGGGTGGCCTTGCTGGTGCCAGCTGGCAGGCCCACGCAGCTTCTTAGGCAAACATATGCACAAAGCTCTCTGGATGCTGCCCGCCAGCAGGGTGTCTTTCTGGGGTGCCCATTCTGCTCTCAGCATTGACGGGGACACAGAGATGAGTGAAGCCCAGGCCTCATCTTCTAGAAGCTTCCAGTGCAGCTTGGAGGTGAGACTCACAGTGCTCTGGTGAGCAATTCAGCACAGGGACAATTACAGACTGCATCATGTCGTGTGACCACGGGTGTCCTGGGAGGTCAGGGGAGAGAGGGACAACTCTTCAACAAAGGCCGATGGCATTCTAGGTGATAGAAAGAGGTACAACACAATTGCAGCGATGGGTGCAGAGAAACAACTGGTGCACAGAGCAGAGGGAAGGAAGGGAGGGAAGGAAAGAAAGGAAGAAAAGAAGGAAAGACGAGAAAAGACCCCATGGCGACGTGTTGAGAGCAGGGTGGTAGTCATCTCGGTGGGCTTGAGGGAAGGAGTCAGAGGCTTAAATGAGCCTCTAATAAAAGAACATATTTAATTAGGGAGAGAAGAGCAGATGCCACAGGGCAGACCCAAAGGTACTCGATCCACTGAAGGATGGGAGGAGAGTGAGGGTGCTTGGTCTGCACCTGGAGACCTTCCTCCCTGTCAATGAATTTCTTACAAAGTTTAAAGTTAATGCATGCATACTATAAAGAATTAAAACAGTGCAAAAAGGGTACTGATTGAAAATCTAAGCTCCTTCCCACCCTGACTCTTGGCCTACAGTTCTCTTCTCAGGTCCAACTGGTACCTGTCTCTTGTGTTATCATTCCAGAGATTTCTAAGAAAATAAAAGCTTATATTTTAACACAAATGGCAATATACCACACATAAATGTTCTATATCTTGTTTTTGTATTAAAAAAATATAGGTGACTATTCCATTTCAGTCTCTATAGAATCACATTATTATTTTTATGGCTTAATATTCTGTTGCATGCATGTGGCAAGTTAATTTAACCAGACTTGTATTAATGGACAATTAGGTTACTTCCAGTTTTTTACTATGATAACTAGTGTTGAAATGATATTTTGGGGCTGTCTAACTACCCACCTCACCAAGGAGCTGGGAGGGTCAATGAGATCCTCTCCATGAAGGCACCTGGCACAGTGTGTGCACTCCATGCAGACTCAGCAAATGTTGCTCACTCACGCCCTGCATGCTGCTGGTGGCCCAGTTGCCCATTCTTCAATCTCCACTGACTTTCTGAAGTGAAATTGCTGGGGCCTAGCCCTGAAGGTCCATCAGTGCCGGAGAGGTGCTGTGAGTCTGTGATGGCCAGATGCAACACAGTGTTGAGGCACGGGACACTCATCTGCCCACAGAGATGACTACCACCCTGCTCTCAACACGTCGCCATGGGGTCTTTTCTTGTCTTTTCTCTTTCTTTTCCTTTCTTTTTTCCTGCCCTCCCTCCTTCCCTTCCTTCCTTCCCTCTGCTCTGTGCACCAGTTGTTTCTCTGCACCCACCATTGGAATTGTGCTGTACCTCTTTCTATCACCTAGAATGCCATCAGCTTTTGGTGATGAGTCGTCTCTCTCTCCCCTGACCTCCCAGGACATTCACGGTCACACAACATGATGAAGTCTGTAATTGTCCCTGTGCTGAATTGCTCACCAGAGCACTGTGAGTCTCACCTCCAAGCTGCACTGGGAGCTTCTAGAAGATGGGGCCTGAGCCTCACTCATCTCTGTGTCCCCATCAATGCTGAGAGCAGAATGGGCACCCCAGAAAGATGTCTTAAGCTCTCAGGTGATGGACGGCCATTCAACCTAGAAGACCATCACTGCTGACTAGTAAATAGTCACCCGGCTCATACCGGCACTAAGTCCTGGGTGTCTGGAGGTGTGGTCACTTTCTATGTTGCAAGACTGTGGTCCTCCCCTGCAGCAGAAATGACATACCAGCAGAGAGGGCAGCCTGCAGCTGGCCACACAGCTAGGAGCTCAGAACCCCACACCCTCTGCTTCCGCTGCAGTCTCTGTTCCTCAGCCCCACCTTCCCAGCCCTCTGGAAAGCATGTAGAAATGCAGGCAGGTCACTCTTCTCTCTCGCTGCACTTCACTCTTATCCCGACCTTAACTGTGAACATGTGCATACCGAGGCTTAAACTTTCCTTTGTGAATTTCACAAGTTCAGGGGAGATTTCACCAAATATTTATGCATTGTATGCTGTGGACACTGAGTTCAGAGATAGACAACATGCAGAGTCTGCTCTCAAGGAGCTGACAGTCTTTTGGGAAAAATAGTCACATGAGCAAAATTCTGTTGTCAGCACAGTGATAGGGAGTCGGCCAGGTGCTAGAGCATAAAAGAGGAGAGTTGCATTGGTCTTGGGGTGGGGGATGAGGGACCTTCTGGAGGACAGGATGCTCTGGCTCAGGCTTCGTGGTGAGTAAGAGTCTGGGGCACCCAGTGCAGCTCACACAGCCGGTCTTCTCCGCATCACCCCGCTTTCTCCCTTTCTTCCCCAGCAGAGGAGCTGTCCGAGGTAGGAAAAATGAGGCTGATTTTGTCAAAGGGGAGATGGAATGAGGTTAGATCCTGGTAAAGTGTGCGTGCGGAATATAACACCCTGCTGGGGGAGACAGCAGCTTAGGGTGCGAGGTGGAGGGGATGGAAGTGGGGCTCTGGGATGATTAAAGTTGGCCTTATCAAGAGCCCAGCTGGAAGTCATCCTCCTCCCTTCCAGGGAGCACTCTCTTCTCCAGCACGGACTGGGCAAAGCCGTCAAAGGCCAGGCCAGGCCAGACTCTGTCCCTGCTGGTGTTCCCAGAACAGGCCCACTGGGCAGTTACACTCCAGGCCCGAGGCCCTCAGACCCAAGCCGGACTACCCTCCAGGGAGGCCCTCTCTCTCACTTCTTTGCCCACCACTCCTCACCACCCACAAAGTCTATCACCCCTAAAGTCCCCTTGACAGACCCTCTGTCCCAGGGTGCTCACCATAAGGCCACTCCGAGGGTATTCACGAGCCAGCCACAGGAGGAACTGATCCGGATGCGTAGGAGCCCTTGGCTACACCGTTCTAAGTCTCGGGAATATTTGCATTTCCTGAGAATCTATGTGCTGGGGATGTGGTGGGTGACTTAACCGGGTACTTTGCGGGGGTTAGAGGCAGTCATCTAGGACTTCCTCCCTGCACCCAGCTCTGGAGGAAATCGAGACGTCAGTGAGGGTGAGAGTAAGCACCCTCTGCTCCACCCTCTCAAAGGGCTTGGCCTCGGGGTGGCCAAGGTGAGCAGCGCTTGAGACCCTCTGATCGCAGATCCATCCTCCTGAGGTCTTGCCCTGCAGTGCCAGGGAAGGGCTTCTTGAGGGAAAGCTCCTGAAGTCTGGTTGATTCCCAGTGCCCAGAGCCCATGCTAGCAGCTGCCAGCCAACCTTCCCTGCAAATTCAGACACTCGGGCTGCCGCAGTGAAGGGCAGGCTTCCAGAACACTCAGAGAGGCCAAGAGGCACCTCCCTGTGCTTGCCTCCACCATTCTCCCACCCAGAACCCCTCCCCGCATAAAGAGCTTCTTGGGGAAAAAGCTCCCATCTGAAGCTTCAGGAATCCTATAAGCTGACTGCATTAGCTACATGTCATAAATATTTATACTCCTGCTGACGCGTGTCAGAGTGTATGTGTGTGAGCAGGGCAGGGCCTGCTGATGGACAGAGAAGGCATATTCTTTTTTTTTTGTTTTTTGAGACAGAGTCTCACTCTGTTGCCCCGGCTAGAGTGCCATGGCATCAGCCTAGCTCACAGCAACCTCCAACTCCTGGGCTCAAGTGATTCTTCTACCTCAGCCTCCCGAGTAGCTGGGACTACAGGCATGCGCCACCATCCCCAGCTGATTTTTTCTATATATTTTTAGTTGACCAATTAATTTCTTTCTATTTTTATAGAGATGGGGTCTCACTCTTGGCTCCGGCTGGTTTCGAACTCCTGACCTTGAGCGATCCACCCGCCTCAGCCTCCTAGAGTGCTAGGATTACAGGCGTGAGCCACCACACCCAGCCTGAGAAGGCCTATTTTAAGTGAGTAAAAGGAAGAACTTTCCAACCCTGAGCACTGTCTGGGTCTCCAAGCTATAGCCAACTTCAACCTCTAGACTTGAGCAAACAGAGACAAGGTGGCCACCATCAGGGTCACCATGACAAGACTTCTTAATAAGGTGGGAAGGAGAAATCTACAACTGAACAAAACAAAGTCATTCCCCAAATGAAAACTAGTTCTAAATAAATAATAAATTTTTGCCAGACAGTTTTTGTGTGTCTCTTCTTCCAGCTGAACATCTCTTCCTCCACCTGTTCTGTAGATGGTATGAATTACGGGGAGGGCAGGAGGAGGAGGGGGATGATGGACAAGTGTGCTGCCTGCCTCAGCTTTTCCCTATTGAACACCAGTCTCTGTTGTAAGTTCTTCCCATGCCTGCTTGTCCAAGTAAGGTCATTAAGTGTTTTCAGAACTAAAAGTCAAAGTCATGTCTTGTATCTCCCTACCTCTGAAGAGGACTCTGTCCCAGACAGACAGTGGTGGGAGTGGCTGGGATGGGAGAAGAGATCAGAGAACTGGGTATACGAAGAGAGTGGGCCCCATGGTGTGCTGGCAAATGCTTAACAACTGGCTCTCCAAAAGAAGAGGAAAAACAGCAGCCTTGATTTGCAGCATTTGCTGCTTTCCGTGGTGTAAATTCTCCCATGTGACCAATTTCAAGTTAGCATAGTGACGTCACTGTGCACAGCAGCACAATGTTATATAGTATTTCCACCATATAAATAGAATAAAGAACATAGATGATAATGATCTATCAAGAACATAGATAATAATGGATTGTAGCATAATAATTAGAAAATGAGTTTTTAGTGTTTATCTTTCTTTTCTTTATACATGCAAGAAAAAAATCTCTGTTTTTAATATAATTTATTTAATTGCAGGTATTTTTACATTTAATTTTTTAAAAAAATTTTAAGTCTTCTTTTGTTTTTAATTGACACATAATAATTGTACGTATGTAAGGGGTACAGTGTGATATTTTGATACATATATACATCGTGTAATGATCAAATCAGAGTAATTAGCATATCTATCACCTCACACACTTGTCATTTCTTTGTGGTAAGAACATTAAAAATTCTCTCTTCTAGTTATTTTGAAGCACAAATTGTTGACTATAGTCACCTTACTGAGCACCAGAACAGCAAAACTTACTCCTCCTATCTAACTGCAACTGTGTACCCACTGACCAACCTCTTCCCACCCTCTCCTCCCCTCTACTTTCCCCAGCCTCTGGAAACCACTATTTTACTCTCTACTTCTATGAGTCAACTGTTTTAGATTATACATATGAGTGAAATCATGCTGTATTTGTCCCATGCTTGGCTTATTTCACTTAACATAATGTCCTCTAGGTTCATCTATGTTGCAAACATTGATGAATGAAATTGAAGAGGATGCTATAATAATAAATGGAAAGATATCCCATGTTCATGGATTAGAAGAGTTAATATTGTTAAAATGTCCATACTACCCAAAGCGATCTACGGATTCAATACAATCCCTACCAAAATACTAATAAAATTTTTCACAGAAATAGAACAAAATAAGCCTAAAATTTACACGGAACCCCAAAAGACCCTGAATAGCCACAGCAATCTTGAGCAAAAAGAACAAAGCTGGAAGCATTACACTGTCTGACTTTAAAATATATCACAAAGCAATAGTAACCAAAACATCATTGTGCTGGCATAAAAACAAATACAATAGACCAAGGGAACAGAACAGAGAGCCCAGGAATAAGTCCACGAATTTACAGCTAACTGATTTTTGATAACGTTGCCAAGAACACACATTGGGAAAAGGATGTTCTATTCACTAAATGGGAAAACTGGATATCCATATGCAGAAGAATGAAACTAAACCCCTATTTCTCGCCATATACAAAAATCAAATCAAAATGAATTAAAGACTTAATTATAAGACCCCAAACTATGAAACTATTAGAAGAAAACAGGGGAAAGGCTTCATGCCATTGGTCCAGGCAAGGATTTTTTGAATAAGACCTCAAAAGCACAGGCAACGAAACCAAAAATAGACAAATGAGATGACATCAAACTAAAAAGCTTCTGCACAGCAAAAGAAACAAGGAACGGAGTGAAACGACAATCTACAGAATGTGAGAAAATATTTGCAAACTATCTGTCCGATAAGGGGTTAACATGCAGAATGCATAATGAACTCAGATAACTAAGTTGTAAAGGACGGCTGTGTTTAACAACTGGTTTGCAAATTTTTTGAAAATTAAGCCATCAGCTTTGGTGAGCCTGTATGAGCCAGCTCCAGTACACCACTGGGGGATAAGGGGGACCCATTTTGAAAGTTGGAGTCTGTCCTCCTCCTGGATCCGACTTCTCTGAAGGCTCCTTGGCCCCTGCCGCCTTTGCGACTCCTCCACCTCAGGGTCCTCTTGAAGCCAGACTCCACACTTCCAATCTCAGTGTTCTGCTGCCCCCTAATGGCAGCTGCTGCCCTCTGAGGTGCCCGAGAGCAGAGCCCACAGCTCCGAGCAGGATCAGAGACCCCTGGGGCAGATGAAATAATTTCCCCCTTCCACGCCAGATTTTTGGAACCCAGCGGGGCAGATTAGAGCCCCCAGGGCCTCCGCGGCCCCGTCCCGGTCCCAGAGTCGTGGGTTCTCGCCGCCGTCTACACTTCCCGCGGCGTGATGATGAACACGGCACCGTGGCGCCACCTGGTGCCTCCGTCGGGGCAGAGCAGCATATACGCACCCTCAAGGTCGGCCCGATGCTGGGCACCCCTTCGAGCTGTTCCCAGGGAATTCTGACTCAGGAGCTGCAGTTTGTTATTGCTGTGTTGTTTTTGCTTTACCGCCAGGTGGGAAACTCTCACCGGTCATCTACATTAGAGCCCGGGGCTTCCTGTCTTTTTAGACCAGGTGAGAAGAGGACGGAAACAAAAGACCTCATCTGCATGTCACCAAACCTTCCTCCCCTCGGTGGGCCTTCTCACCACGAATGATCTGCACAGGCACTACCAGCTCCAGCTGGGAGGACCCTAGAGCTCCCCTGAGCCCGTGGCCTATCAAACTGTACTGACCAAGACCATCAGTAAGAAATCAATTTTACAACGTAGCAGCCCAGGACATCCAGCGAAGACAAGATTCAGGAAGCAACACTTACCCTTACTATGCATAATGCATTTTGACATTTCCATTATTTTCTATTCTGTTCTTCCCATGAAAAACTCTTGCCACAGCTCAATAAATAGAATTCAGAGTTCATTCATGGGCCACCACCTACAGTTTGCAAAACGATAGCCTAGCCCTCGGTTCACTGAGAAGAAACCAATGGCAAAGAAAGAACAAACTTGCCCAATAGCAAGTCAGGGGCAGATCCAGATCTAGGATCTAGAATTCGCGTCTATGATGTCCAGTCCTGAGCTCCTTCCCCGTCACCTCAAGGCCTCCTTGGGGGGGGTCTGTCCCAGGCTCCTTTTGCATTGAAGCCCCAGAGCTTCACACTCTGTGGCTCGGATCTATTTAGCACAGACTATCCCTATCTGACCGTAGGCCCCTCTGTGTTCTAGAAGTAAGGGGTTATCAACTGCTCTCAGGTTTTCCCATAATGAAGTTCTCCCGTTCCAGCACAAGGCGGCAGCAAAGGGAAGCAAACGGCCTTGCTTGCCAGAAGGAACGAGGGCATGGCGGGTTCCTGGCAGATCAGTAACCTAACAGGTAAATGAGTAGCATTAGCATTTTGCTTGAGGTGGGAAGCCAAAGGGGTATTTTACTAAAAACCTTTGAACCTTTCTTTCTTTTTTTTCTTTATTGAAGTATAATTTACATATCATGCCTTTACTCCATTTTAAGTGTGCAATTAAATGGTTATTGGTAAATTTACCAAGTTGTGCAGCTATTCACATAAATCAGTTTTAGAGGATTTCCTTCCCCCTATTGAGACCCCTAATTCCCATCCCCAAATACACTTCAAGCATGCTCCTCCCCTCCACAGTGCTCACCACATCCCTCAGATGTGGGTCTACCTCCCACCCCCTAATCCCTAGTGAACACCACCACCACCATTGAAACTTTCTTTTAAAGGTTACGGGGTGTATAGGATACACTAAAGACTAAACAATATCTGATGCAATATTTGTTGAATGAGTGTTGTTGGAAATATAAATTTGTGCAAACTTCCTAGAGGGTATAGGCATTGCATTTCAAAATTTTTAAATGTTCAAACCCTCTGATCCAGAAAGTCCACTAATAGGAATTTAATATAAAGTACTAATTATATATAGCAATTATATATATAATTGTCTGCTAATTACACAGATGCTCACCACATTTTATATTTTTTAATAAAAACATGCAAATAACATCAACATGAAATTAGTTTTAAAACGCTGGTACAACAACAAAAAATTGTAATACTATGCAGCGATTAGTATGATGATGTAAAATGTAAAAAGCAGTTTACAAAGTAGTATGTGTGGTATGACCCCATTTGTGTAAAGTGTGCAGGGATTCTCCAAGTGGTGGGGCGAAGGTGGATGCCTTTCTAAAGAATGGAGTCATTCCTAATCACCCGGGGAGTTTTTCAAACCACATCGTCTTCCCCAACCACTCATCCCAGGAAGCTGTGACATGCCCCTCCGGGCGATACCACTTCCGTTGGAGAATCATGTCTGGGAGAGGAAATGAGAGGGAATTGCTGGAGGTGTACACATATCTGTTTGTGTGTATATGCATGTGGGATGCTGGTGGGATGCTCACCAGAGTGGTAGCAGGAGTCATCTCTAAGTGACAAGATTTTCAGGTGTTTTTCAATAATAATAATACTTGTAAAAATTGGGATAAAATACAGTTTGTTTAATCATTCACTTGTTGAAAGACGACTGGACTTTTCTGAGGTTTTGCCTATTAAAAATAAAGCTGTTGTGTACATTTGTGCACAGGTTTTTGTGTGAACGTAAGTTTTTATTTCTCTGATATAAATGCCCAAGAGCGCGACTGAGGCTTGTTTTATGGCCTAGCATTTAGTCTACCCTGGAAAATGCTCCATGTGCACTTGAGAAGAATGTATATTCTGGTTTTGGGTAGAGTGTTTTGTAGATGTCTGTTAGGTCCAGTTGGTTTATGGTGTCATTAAAGTTTTCTATTTCCTTGTGGATCTTTTGTCTAGTTCTATCTTTTTGAAAGTGGGATATTGAAGTTCTCAATTATTATTGTTGAATCATCTATTTCGTTTCTGTCACTTTTTGCTTGATGTATGTTTGTGTCCTGCCGTTAAGTGCATATATGTTTATAATTGTTCTGTTTTCCTGATGAATTAAACTTTTTGTCATTATGAAATGTCCCTCTTTGTCTCCTGTAACATTTTTAATTTTGTCTGACATCAGTCAATATAGCTACTCCAGCTTGTGGTTGCTGTTTGCATAATACATCTTTTTCCACCTTTCTAACTTTCAGTCTGTATCTTTAAATACAAAATGTGTGTCCCGTAGCAGCATATATAGTTGGATCCTGTTTTTTTTAATCCAGTGTGACAATCTCTATTTTTTGATTGGATTTTTTATTCACATTATTGATATATAGTTAGATGTACATCTGCCATTTTACTTTTTGTTTTCTGTATGTCTCATGTCTTTTTTCTTCCTCTCTTCCCCTTTTACTGCTTTGTTTTGCATTAAGTGAATCTTTTCCAACTTAGCATTTTCATTTCTTTTATTTATTTATTTTTTAGGAACCACAAACCAAGAAATTGCCTTAATTTCTTAATGATTTTTTCACTATATTTTTTGAGCCACTGTTTTAGTGGTTGCTCTAGGGTTTACCATATATATCTTAACTCATCAGAATCAGCTTTAGATTTATACTAGCTTAATTCCAGTGATATACAGAAATGTTACTCCTATATAGTTCTATTCCCTCTCCTCCCTTTTCTGTGGTATTATTGTTATAGTGAGGAGCTTTTAAAAAATACAGGTTTCTGGACTCTACCCTAGACCTACAGAATCAGAATCTACAGACATTAAAGCTCCCCACGTGATTCTGATGATTGGCAAGTGCGGGGATTGCTTTTCCAGAAGGAAACTAAAGCCAAGACGTTAACGACGGTCATACTCCCAGGTAATGGCAAGCCTGTGCCCAGAGCCCAGGCCTCCCACCAGTCTCCCCACTGCCTCCCGCCAGTCCCCTTCCCTGCGTGTTCTGCTGCTCCACATGTGACTTCTCTGCGACCTGTCGGTTTCCTGCTTGGGGCTCTTGCCTACTTCTCAGCGAGGTAAAATGGATTAGGAGGGGAGTCAAATGCCTTGTAGATGGTTGAGCCTTCAGGGAGATTTCAGGGGAATGTTGGGGAACCTGCAGAGCCTTGTCCATGGCGACCAGCCAGGGCCTGGATGGTTCCAGGAAGGGCTCACTCACCTTTGTGATGCCAGTGAGGAAATAACATGATAAACTAAAGAATAATCCACTCGTTCATCATTTGAGCATCTAGTATATGCCAGGAATTGGGGTCAGCATTAGAAATAAAAAGATGAATGAGGCACAATTGCTGCTCCTAAGACGTTTATGAAGTATATAAAGAACATACAGCAACTATTTAACCCACTCAAAAAGCTCTATAAACTGATTTTTTAAAAAATAACGTATATGGTAACAACACCTGGTTAAACCTGAAATTACGGTGGCAAAAGTGACCTGAACTGACATAAATTCAGGTAATGCATTTATTCATCTCACTGTGTGTGAATATTCATACATTTCACTGCAGACCAGCGTGCCCTGGCGGCCAGTCTCTTCCCACTCAAGGTGGGGCCAGTGGGAGCCAGTGTAGCCGCATGGGTGTCCCATCTGCACCCAGCCAGGGAGTTCCGTTTCCATTTGTCACCCTCCCGTACTGGCCTCCAGGCCACTTCCCAAACACAAGTCCAGTCACAGAACTAAAAATGTGATTTGGACACAACAGTTTATGAGCAATTATTTTATGAGTTCCCACATAAACACCTTGCCCCAACTCCACTCAGTGCAGGAGCCACGTGGTCACAGTGAGACCTCCAACAAATCCCTTCTCATCTCCGGGGTTCAGTTTCCTACCCTTAAAATAATACCTGCTGTGCCTACTCCACAGCTTATGAAAATCAATTATAACCTAACCTATAGCGTCTGTAAGTGCCTTATAAACTGCAGAGTGATATGCAAACTCCAGGAAAGGACATTTTCAGAGAGAGAGCACACAGGGTTCTGCACTGACTAGCTTTGGATATGTCACAATTTTGTCTGTGTTTCCTATGTCTCTACTTTCCTTAAAAAATATTTTCTTTTATTACCAGCAAACTAAAATACAACCTTCAGTTGGGTGCTGTGGCTCATGCCTATAATCCCACCACTTTGGAAGGCTGAGGTGTGAGGATTACTTGAGGCCAGGAGTTGGAGACCAATCTGGGCCACATAGCAAGACCCTATCTCTACAAAAAAATTTAAAATCAGCTGGGCATGGTGGCTCGTGCTGTAATCTCAGTTATTCAGGAGGCTGTGGTGGGAGGATTGCAGCGAGCTATGACAGTGCCACTGCACTCCAGCTAGGTGACAGAGTGACATCTGTCTCTACCAAAATGAGAAATAATTAGTTGGGCATGGTGGCACGTGCCTGTAGTCTCAGATACCTGGGAGGCTGAGGCAGGAGGATAGCTTCAGCCCAGAAATTTGAGGTTGCAGTGAGCTATGATGAGCCACTGCACTCTAGCCCAGGTGACAGTGCATGACCTTGTCTGAAAAAAAAGTGTGTGGTGGGGACAAGGCGTGGTGGCTCACGCCTGTCATCCTAGCACTCTGGGAAGCTGAGGCAGGAGGATCGCTCAGGGTCAGGAGTTCGAAACCAGCCTGAGCAAGAGCGAGACCCTGTCCCTACTATAAATAGAAAGAAATTAATTGGCCAACTAAAAGTATATATAAAAAAAATTAGCCAGGCATAGTGGCACATGCCTGTAGTCCCAGCTACTTGGGAGGCTGAGGCAGAAGGATTGCTTGAGCCCAGGAGTTTGAGGTTGCTGTGAGCTAGGCTGATGCCA
>CAUYRT010023173.1:0-35466 GCA_963574885.1 Lepilemur ruficaudatus
TCAAACTCCTGGGCTCAAGCAATCCTTCTGCCTCAGCCTCCCAAGTAGCTGGGACTACAGGCATGCGCCACCATGCCCGGCTAATTTTTTTATATATACTTTTAGTTGGCCAATTAATTTCTTTCTATTTATAGTAGAGACGAGGTCTCGCTCTTGCTCAGGGTGGTTTCGAACTCCTGACCTTGAGCGATCCGCCCGCCTCGGCCTCCCAGAGAGCTAGGATTACAGGCGTGAGCCACCGCGCCCGGCCTGAAGGTGTACATTGACTCTTTTGGGAAACTATACTGAAAAAAAAAATAATAACCACAGAAATAACCTCTGAAAATTCATTCTCTACCCATAATGCTTAAAATAGATAATATCTGTGAGCAATAGAATTTACAATTTTCTTACATTTGGAAACTTTAATAAGGATGTATTTTATTTTATAAAGACTAATGTTCATGATGAAAATAAAACAAAATTCCTCATCTTCAAGGTGATGTGTTTGTGACAACAAAGTTGTACTGACTAAGATTAAAGGACTTAATGAACACTCTAAAACTTAATACTTTCTCTATAAATTGTAAGATTACCTAATGGATGCTGAGGCATTCAAATCCACTGCAACAGAGGAATAACTTTTTATACTTTAAAAATAAGCTCTACGTTTCCTCAATATGAAACTGTACTTCTTAAGGAAGAATGGTTTTAATCCCAAAAGTTGACATGCTAAATATTACATGCATAGCTGGTTTTGTCTTTAATTCAATTACTATTTTTTTTTCATTTAATATAAGTTCTTCACCTTTAACCAAAAAAAGTACATTTCAAATGTGCATGAGAGTAGGGCTGAATTTTTAAACACTGGGATACCTACATTGAAATGGCCCTACTTAGTCCTTTCCTCAAACAGAAAAGTATTAAACTGACATTAAAAAGAGGTAAGAGTAAAACAAGCAATGTTCTCAAATTGTAAGAAGTGCAGATGACCTTTTCTTTATCACCTAACTTAAAATATCAAACATACAGCATTTATGTTAATGCCAGAATAACTAAAAACTATATAGAAGCAAATTTGCTTGTGTCATAAGTACATAAATGTAGTTTCAGCTATGACATACATTTGCTAATAAATTTTATTAACATTTTATTTCATTATATTTCTGATACTCTAACACTTTTAACCTCACATTAATTAGGGTTGTTTTAATTGGGATCAATAGCTCTGTTAGTCAAGATAAATTATTACAGATAATACATAACATGTTCATATTAATCTGCTTAACATTAGTTTTATTAAATTACATTTGGGGGAGAATTTTGTTAAGTATATTCACTTGTATCTAAAATTCCAAGAATTATTCTTCATTATGGAATCCATTTCATATTTGGCCATTTACCCCCCCAGGTCCCCTTTTCTTCCAGCACTCTGGTCAGATTTTGGATCAAACTCATATCTGATTAAAAGATTGTTTAATCACTCCATTCTTAACATGAACACCCTCTTGACTCTGAGTAGTAGTATTTTAATTCTGGAAGATCACCCTCCTGTTTTCATTTACAGAGCTAATAAAATAACTTCACATTTGTATTACAGTATCAGGTTTACAGAATAATGGCACCCCGAAGATATTGATGCCCTAATCCTTGAAACCTGTGAAAATGTTACCTTACATGGCAAAAGGGACTTTACACATATAATTAAGGTTAAAGGTCTTGAAATAAGGAAAGTATCCTTGATTATACATCCAGGGCCCAATCTATTCATTGAGCCCTTAAGAGCAGGAAATTTTTTCTAGCTGGAAGCATAAGAGAGAGAGAGAAAGAGGCAGAAGAGGGAGGTGTCAGAAGGGGCAGTCAGAGAAATTCCAAGTGTGAAAGGATTTGGCATGGTGTTGGTGGTTCTGAGATGCAGGAACCCACATAGAGGGTCCTGAGAATCCTCTAGAATCTAAAGGCATTCCCCAGATGACAGCCAGCAGGTTAACAGGATCTCAGTCCTCCACCCACAAGGAACCGGATTCTTCCAACAATGAGCTTGGAAATAGATTTTCCCTGGTAAGAGCCAAGCCAACTAATACCTTGGTTTCAGCTTTATAAAACTCAGCAGAGAAACCAAGCAAGCCAACCTGGACTTCTGAAGTTAAAATACTGTGAGATACTTTGCATTTTAACCTGCCAAATTGGTGATAATTTGTTACAGCAGCTATAGGAAACTAATTCACAGTATTGCAATTATTTTATTTGGCAATATTCATATTTGTTATAAATTTTATTGACAATCATTCAGTTATTTCGGAAGGGCATAATGGTGCCCATTTTTTTGATGAGAAAGATGAGTATCAAATAAATTGAATGACATTTGGAAGATTCTGTACAGCTACTACAGAGGAATAGAATCCAGGTCTTTTTAGGTTTGGGTTTAAGGTTCTTCCACTATTACCAAAAAGAGAACCTAATTTATTATTGTAAATGCAGAATTAACATTAGCAATTGGAATTTTCTTTTCTTTCCTCAATACTATCTTTCTTGGCATTTTAGGAGAATCTTTACTTAATGTTTACATATTCTACTTTTAAGATAATAAAAATTTAATCTTATTATTTTCTTTGAGCTGTTATAAAAATAACCATAATATAAAAGCTCCAAAGTGTTGAAAGTCCCTAGAAAACATATAGAACAATGAGATACAACATATTCTTTATTTAATTTAGGTCATATAGAGAGCTAGGCTGATTTCTTTGTATAACCATCCAATTTATGTACTCAGATATATGTGCTCTAACAATGTGAATAAAGTACTTATATTTAAGTTCAATTGCCTGACCTAATTCAGATGGCTGATCTTTTATCCAATGTGATTTCATCATTGTGTTTTGAACTGACAGTCTTGAGGGCACCCAGTAGGGATTGTTCTTGAAGGTGTAGACAGCCTTTTCAAAAAAATAGAATGAGGTTAAATGTTCATAAAGTTTGATTAAACAAATGTATAATAGTATTCAATGTGTCACTATAAATGTAAGTTTGTTATACAAGCAATGAGAAATTTTAAGGTGGGGGTCAAGGGAGAGATGTTGAACAAAGGATGTAAAGTTTCAGTTAGACAGGGGAATACGTTTTTGAGAACCCTTGTACAGCATGGTGACTACAGTTAATAATAATGTAATGTATATGTCAAAAGTGCTGAGAAAGTAGATTTGAAATATTTGGATCATAAAACAAATAAGTATGAGAGGTGATGAATATGTTAATTAGCTTGATTCGATCATTCCATAATGTATATATATCAAGATACCACATTGTACCCCAAAATATATACAGTTATTTGCCAATTAAAGATAAGATAATAAAAGAAATTTTAAAAGTTGCACAGAAATAGACATGGAGGAAGAAAATAAAAATAAAAATTCATTCATTATTGTTTAGGGAAAAAGTCTAAACCTATCTTCCCAATTTGTGATAATTTAGATGTATCAGTGTCCTGATAGTTTCTATTAAAGCCTGAATAATTTTATGATATATTGGCACTTAAATTTTAATGACAGCTTGATAATTTTAATGAAATAATAAATATTAAAAGAAAAAAATATCCCCTACTCAAAATATATAGTGTCTTTTCTAAAAACAAATAAGCAAAGGTTTTGTAGGAGATAGAGGTATTATACTTTAAAATTTTTCACAATAAAATACTCCAATTACATTTTTGGATTTTTATGTCTATGATAATTGAGGTGAATAAACTTAAGTCAAGGGTCTATATAATTTTTTATTGTGTTTAAATTAATTTTGTAAGTTCTATTAGAGGTAAAAACAATAGTATAACTCTCTGAGACACCATATTAAAATTCACCAGGTTAAGTCTGCAAGCATTTCTAGGGACCATCATTGTTTATTATAATTGACCACATTGGAATTTCTGATGTGGCCAGAAGTAGAGGTTTAAGTCTGATCATATGTAGTACAATTTCCAGGACCAGAGTTTTTCTCATAGTTGAAAGAGTTCATATAATGTGATAAATTCTACATGGCACAATTAGTGAAAGTTTAGGTATAAATAAACACCAGTAGCATTTTATTAGATATAAATTCTTCACAGTAGTTTTAAGGAAAAGAATGATTTAGGTAACTATGTTTATTACCCCTTTGAACTCTATTACTGAGATTTCTATTCAACAAAGATTCATCAAATACCAATTATGTTTGAAAGTTGGGTCCTATCTAGGTTACTTATTTAAAACATGTATTTTACAATCTTTTAAAAAGTGATTCATGTTGTGTTCAGAAAACTTTTCAAAGGCATCACCTTGCTTTTATATTAATAACCATTTTCAAAATACAAGGTTGAATGATGATAAGGAGTAATTTCATTACATTGAGTGAAATGGAAGGAATGGTTTATTTTACTTTTTTGGTTAAACTATTTATGAAATCATAACTTGATTGTCCAGAATTATATTTCCAATCAGTTATTTAATGCCTGCCAAACACTTTGAAGAAACACTATGATACATAAAAGCTACATGTTGATTCTTATCAGAAATTATAAGCATTGAGTTTTTATGGAGAATAGTGTTCATAACAGATATTTAAAAGTGTTATCAAATTGGCAGGGTTATAGCTATACACTATATTAATTAAACTCAATCTTTCATTTTGTAAGCTAGAGTTCATTAGTTTAAAATTTTACAAGGTATATAACAGAGGTGACTCTTTGATACCCTTGCCTATTTAGACTCTTAGAATGATCATTAGGTAATAAACACTCATTTTACTAGTACAGTCTCTAAAGACACCAGCAAAGCATCTTGGCAGCATCATGAAATACAAGGCAGATGATGTTATAACAGAAGGGAATTGATAAGAAGCGTTAGAGAAATTGCTGCCCAAAGATGGTTTTAAATCTCAGTCCTAGAATTGCCCTGCCTTTGTCTCACCTGAGGAGAAAAAGGCATTGAGTTGGCCTTCCTTCTTATTGCCCTCTTATCTCAGAGGGACAGAAATGGGCAGGTCTGCAGTAATTATATACACAGAAAAGAAGTAATCATTAAAGCTATCCTCATTGTTAGCTTTAAGAATCCTTTAGCTGTGCATCCAAACTGAAGTAGAAGACAATAAATACTAAGTAAATGTTAAATCATTGGTCAGAGCAATATGAAAAGTCTAATTGTACATATTATTTAACATATATAATCTTTCTTTAGTCAAAACCAGAGATGATAATATTTTAATTTTGCTCGTCTATACATTTCAATGTTAGGTCTGTAATATTTTTTCCTTTCTGTTCAGGTATTCACAATTACTCATATAAAATATTTGATATATATCATTTTTCAAGAATAATATTAGTTTATAATTTGGGGAAATGGTTTTACTGTCATCAACTTTTTCACATAAATAGTTTTTATTATAAAATACTAAAGGGACAGAGCTGTTACAGTAATAAATTTTATCTCCACCTGCTAATGTAAACTCTATTATTATTTTCATTCCCTGATCCTAAAATCCTTGGGAGAAACAATGCTAAACAACTTGTTAGTATAAATTTTCTCGGCTTCTCTTGTCAGGGATTACACTTTGTGAAACACATCCTTTGTAAAGGAGTATAATCCCCAAATAAATCCCAATTCTTGACATCCTGTTTGTCAGTCATTATGGTCATTAATCTTCAAGGTTATTTACGTCCCCAGGCAAGTTACTTAACATCTCTGGATTTTAATTTCTCTTCCCACATTACACATGGAAATAATAGTAGTATGTACCCATTGGAGTTACTGTGAATATATAAAGCATTTAGCACAATGCTTGACATAGAGTAGACACTCAATAAATGTAATTTATTAATAAAATACTAAATATGATTATATAACATAAAGTATTGTACAATTACTATATTATGCAAACTCAGTGCTGATTGATAATATAAATTAATTATAGATTATTGACATAAATTGTAGTAATTTTAATTATGCCACAGTTGTATTTATTAAAGTGGAAATAAAATAAATATTTCATTTTGAGCATAAAATATCAGGAAATGATAATCTGATTGTCTATACTTACGTTTCTATAAGTATAAGTTTCTATAAGTTTCTATAAGTTCTATTGTCTATACTTTCTATTTATCAGGAGCTCTGAAGCTTCTCAGTAAGGCACAAAAGATAATTACAATTTTTACCTAGTTATTAAAATGGGGCCACTGAGGCCCAGACAGTGTTAAACTCAGACCAGCAGACCGTATGTGGATTGTATGTGCTGATGCTCAAATGGTCAGGTCTGAAGGAAGAAAGAGAATCTATCAATTGCATTGGGTTAGCAGATAATGGTAGTTAAACAAAAAATTTTGGCTTGGCTTCTGAGGCTTTGGCACTTCTCACATCTGTATTCACTGTTTTCACTGTAAGACATAAAAGATATGCAGGGTATTTTATATTTCCTAAGTAGCCATCATCTGATATAAGATAAATGTATTTAATGATTATAATATGTGAGTGTCATAGAAAGGAGACAAATTAAAAGATCACTTCTAAGTGGTGTTAAATGAGAAAAATTTATAAAAAATTTGTGATTAACATAGGGCTATAAAGAATAAACTTGTTTTTAATAAGTAGAGATCCAAAAATACAATATTTTAGGAATAGCAATAAGTGAAGGCATGGGTTGGAAAATCATAGAGCCTATTTGGAGACTCAATCCAAGTTTCTGGAGCATAGGTTCTTAGGGGAATGTAAAATAAGACAAAGAAGGTACTTAAAGCCAATACCGGGGAGTTCCAGCTTAAAGCACTTCAATTGTCATTAAGATTTTGTTCCATGACTAGCTTCTCCACTATTTATCTCAAGTACCTAAAAATTAGGTAGTAAATACTTTTAAAAATCTGAAAAATGAGTGAATTAGTGAATTAAAGTTTAAATATTCATCAGTAAAAAAAAAATTGGTAATTGTGAGATTTGGGTTAGAGGTGGACATTAGAAAGAATAGCCAGAGAATAGCATATTATGATGAATTAAAGAGGAGGTTGAAATTTAAAGGAGTGAGCAAAAGGAAACATTTTCAATGACTGAGTGAAGATGAGGTGAGCATCAAGAACTGTGAAGGGGCTGAGATTGATCCTACTTTCAAGCTTGCATATTAGCATATTGTAGTCTTATGGATGCTTACAGAGGACACAAGATCCCCAACCCCCAGGTTAGACAAAGGACTGTATTACTCACAGGTTTAGAGGCAACCAGAGTATCAGTACCTGTATTGGTTCCCCAAGTTCTAATTTCCACAAAGATAAGTGACAAATGTGAACTGAGTGGGCTGCATTACAGGGGGGGAACCCTGAACCTGTGGAATTGGAATTTTTTATAACAGGTGGTAAGGTTGCCTAAACTTTGCCCCAGAGTAAGACATTAACTTTATTTTACTGAATAGTAAACACATCTACCCTTTGCTACAGGAGAAGACACTATGTCTTTTGTCCAAGGCTGTTAGAGATACAAACATCTTGCAAAAGACACCCCAAAACAAAAGTAGTTTATGAGATGGGAGGCAACATAAGACACCAATACAGAATTGTTTTACAATAGTGAGGGCCTGAATTAGGGGGCGGTAGTGAAAATTTCATTCAAATAATCACTGTGTTCATGTCATATTCTTGTGCTTTTATTTATTTTACAGGTCAAATTTTTAACTGGAGCAGGAGGCTATTTTTTGTTATATTACCTTTTTTCAAAGCCAGTAGAAAGAATAATTACTTTATTGCATCTATACCAAAGTTTATCATAACCTAGGCGGCAAATGTTGATAAGAATAAATTATACGTCAGAATTGAACACTTCTGGATTTTTCTCAAAGATAAGAGTCAAATTCATAGAACTCAGTAAGTTAAACATCTAGAACTTAAAATCTAAGGAGAGTTTCTATCATTCTGACAAAGTCTGCTTTATATATATATATATATATATTTATATATGTATAAACTCTATAAGCTGTAATTAAAAACACTTATGTAGTAAGAACAACAATGAATTCATTTTATGGATAAACTAAAATATCAGGTTTGTGCTTTGTTCTGAGCTGTGAATATATTAGTAGCTCTTCTCCCCACTTTATAGATAATTTGATAAATAACTGACCTTTTAAAAAATTAAGAAAGAAGAAACTTGGCCACACATTTATTAGGCCCTGTGTAGTAAAGAATTTAACCATATCCAAAGTAAGATCTGGCCTTTGCCCTTGGTTTCTGGGAGGTGATCTCTAAACCCTTGTAATATATGCCTGATAGGAGTCTCTTCATTTGGTGGCATTGGGTCAGCCAGATAGAATTTGATTTAAGATGAGGGCTCTAAGCCACACCAACAAAGTGATTTAGGATGGGCTTTGGGTCACCAATACACCTGGAGTGTTCGAGACGGAAATCAGTCACATGGAAAATCACTCATACCTGCGTGATGGAGCCCAGTAGAAACTCTAGATACTAAAACTTGAGTGAGTTTTCTTGACTGGAAATATTTTGTGTGTACTGCCACATATCTGATGCTGGGAAAGAAATGCTGTCTTGACTCCATAGGAAGAAGACAAATGGAAGCTGCACGTTTAGAACCCTGCTGGACTCTACCTGTCTTAGGAAGCTCAGGCTGCTGTAACAGACTACGACAGACTGCCTGGTTTAAACATTTATTTCTTACAAACCTGAGGCCCAGCATCTCTGGTATCTAGTGAGGGCACTCTTCCTGGTTTCCAGATTGTACGCTCACACGGTGGAAAGAAAGCAAGAGAGCTCTCTGAGGTCTAGCTTACAAGGGTTCTAATTTCATTTATGAGGGCTCCACTCTTATGACCTAATCATCTCCCAAAAGCTACACAAATAACATTGAGGGTTAAGATTTCAACTTATGATTATTTGGGGGACACAAGTATTCAGTTAATAACACTCCCCTATATATTTCTTCTTTGATTTTAATCTGAATCCTTTAACTGTAATAAACTGTTATCATGAGTACAACAGCTTTCAGAGAGTTCCGTGAATCCTTCCAGTGAACCTGTGAACTTGAAAGTGGTTTTAGGAATCTCTGACTTGCAAGTGGTTTCAGAAGTAAGCATGGTCTTGTGTAGACTGTTTACCCTTTAACTTGCACAGGTCCTAAATCTAAATATGCATATATATATTCAGAAGATATTTCATCTTTTTGTGGAACATATTTTATATCTTTATAATTTCAAAATTTTGATTTTGCATATAATATGTAAAGGAAAACGTTCCATTTTATTTTTTATAATATATGTTTAAATATATATGAATGTGTGGATATGTAATTTGATGAAATCCTAAAATCTGTTTTCCAAATACATTTTAAACTTTCATTTTTAAAAATTAATAATTTTTGACAAAGTATTGGTTGAAAGAAGGATATTAATCTTAAAATACATATCACTATTACAGAAGTCTTTAAAAATTAAGCATATCTTACTTAAATATAAATTCATATTTAAAATGATAACAAATTTGATCATTTTATAACCACCAGAGCCTAATGATTCTTCCTCATGTCTATTCTGTATGCCTATTCTAAGTGATTTTACCCCTACACATTTCTTAAGATTTGCTATAAACTTACAGAATTTCACATTTTGAAGTTTTTTCACAGACAGTTTGTGAGGTTCCCAATTAGAAATAGTATGACTTACTGCTTAGCCCCAAGGATACTCATTAGTGGAAATCTTATCCCTTGCTGCCTAACAAAGAGTTGGAGAAACCTTTCCACAAAAAGATGACAAGGTCAAATCTACCACACTGATTTCATCATTTCTTTTTAAGAATACATTAGCTACAGTGGAGACAGATAAACTGACAGATGATAGATTCTTGCTGCAATGATGTGAAAGGCAAACGTCATTATTATTAATAAATGCTTATTATATGCCGACTGTGTGAAACTGTACACAGAAGATTGCCAAGCTTCTTTCCTAGCCATGTGGTTTTGGATCCAGTCACAGCAATTTTTAGTTTCAGACTGACTTGGGCGGGCCATGTGCATCAAAGTCCTCTAGGTATCTGCACGTGAAAATATGTTCTCATTACTTCCCCTTAGCACTGTAACCTGGTGACAGTTCTTTTAGTCATGGGCCAGAGGAAGCAAGCCAAAAAATCCCTGTCATCTTCTAAATTCACAGCATGAAGCTATAACATTTCTTTAAGCCGCCTTCTTTTATTTCTGTTTCCTACTGCCAGTCTGACTGTCAAAGTCACAGCAGGAGATAAAATTGAAAAGAATCATCAAAGAAACCCATGTGCAGAATTTCCCTACAGGAGCTTTCAGCAAGAGGGGTAAAAAATGAAAGTGGCTACATTGACACTTGCCCTCCAGCAAAGTATTAATAAAAGGGAAAAACAAATGTATGCTTGCCCACTCCTCAAATATGTCCCCTGACATCAGAAAATGGAATGTTTCATTTTTGTAATAGATAAAAAGATCAATTGCTAAAACACATTTTGCTATGAGGTATTTTTAAAATATAAGATTTTTTCAGTTTTCATGGTCCATAATACTTTTGTCCAGAGACAAAAGTCAGTGTAAATTTCTACTAATTTTTAGGTCAGTTTTATGTAAATTTTTGGCAAAATCACTTAAAAAATACCTTCTTCAAATTTTGACATAAAATAGATCCCTAACACAGTGGTGTGTGATCATGAAAGCATTCAGATTATCTCGATTTAAAATCAATATTATAGCAAGTAGCATATACTAAAAGGAAATTTGCATTTTTAGCAATTATTCTGCCTTTCCATCACATTTTTCAAAAAATGTGCATTTTTAAAATTTGAAGTATGCTTTTATTGAAAGTGTCTCTCAGTGTATACAGGTTTTAAAAATCTCCATGTTGTGCTGTAGTAACAATGAAATCATTTGTTGAGTCATAATTTCATTTTTATAAATAATCTTTTTACTGTGGAATAATCTGGATATCCATAAAAGTTACAAAAATAGTAAAGAGTTCTTAGATACCTCTCACCCAGTTTCCCATATTGTTAACATCTTACATTACCACAGTACAAACTAACAAACGAGCATTATCACATTGCCACTAACTAAATTCCAAACTTTATTTGGATTTCACCAGTTTTCCAGATCCTTTTCCAGTATTGAACCCAGGGTACCACAATGCATTTACTTGTCATGTCACCCCTAGTCTGTGGCAGTGTCTCAGTTTTTCCTTGATTTTTATGGCCTTGACAGTCTTGGGGAGTATCAGCCAGATATCCTGCAGAATGATGTAAAATATGTTCCCCAGTGTGGGCTTGCACAATTGCTTGTTTTTTTTTTTTTGTTGTTGTTGTTGTTTCTTTTTTTGTTTTTGTTTTTATTTTTTTTAGATAGGATCTTGCTCTGTTGCTAAGACTATAGTGTAGTGATGTAATCATAACTCACTGTAACTTTTGAATTCTTAGGCTCAAGTGATCCTTCTGCCTGAGCCTCCTGAATAGCTGGGATTACAGGCACATACCACCATGGTAGGCTAATTTTTTAATTTTTTTATACAGAGAAATTCTCACTATGTGGCTCAGGATGGTCTCAAACTTGTGGACTCAAGCAATCCTCCAGCCTCGACCTCCCAAAATCCTGGGATTACAAGCATGAGCCACTATCCCAGCCCACAGTTGATTTTAATCCTATTGATTTGATGAATATTTCTACAGTTTTGCTGATGTATAATTGTTGCATAACTAATCACTCAAGTAAATAAACAAAACATTATATTTCTTTACTAAAATGAAAGAAGCTGTACTTCTAAAAAGACTGGATAAAATTTTCTCTATGAACAGCTTTACTAACAAGAAAAGTAATCGCGATGAGATTCATTTATTAAATCAATAAGTAATGCCACTTTGTGACTGGCATTGTGCTCTGTAGAGGGAATAGAAAAATAACAGATAGAGTTTCCTCAGAAAGGACATAGTCGAGAAAGGGAAAAAGTCAAGTAAACCTAAAATTATCACAGAGAGCATGGGGGACTGCGTCGGAGGTTAACATCTAGACATGCATAGACCTTAAGACCTGTAAAGGCAGGCAGATATCCATGACTGTAAAAAATTGGATGTGCTTAAATATATGTCGTTGCCTTTATAAATATTATCTGCACTTTGCTCTGTCAAGACAGCTATGTAAACCATATCTGCTCTTGCAGAAGTGGTAACATCCAAGGTAAATTTTGTAGAATGAGTTATGTTTCACCAGGGGAAGATGTGGGGCAAAGCAAAATTTAGGCAAAGGAAGCAAATGTTTTTGTGTGGTTGAAGCATATGATGCCAGCATGCTTTGCCAGTGTCTTTCGGATTTTAATGAAATGAAGATGGGAAGTTAAGAGAGGATTATTTTCCCCTGTTGATTCTAAGTAAGAGCATGACAAACACGATTTGCATTTTTTAATATATTGATTTTTTTAAATTAAAACAGAAACTTACATCACTCTGCACATTGCAAATGTTTTTTTCCTGTCATTTCTTTTTTAAACTTCTCTGCATTTCAGGAAGAGTATTCTGGCAGTGGTGTACAGATTGAACTGGAGGTGAAAGGATTAAAAGCAGGGAATAATTAGAAAACTGATAGTGTAATCAAACCAAAACAATAAGATTATGAAATAAGGATAGAGAAGAGAAGAGTTTTTAAAGATAGGAAGAATATACAGGCATGCATAAAATTGAATGTGGAAAATAAGAAAATAAGAGGAGAGGAGGTATCACCTTTGAATTTCTGCTTAGTTGATAGGGTGGCTACTGGTGTGAGTTGCCTAAGATAGCTAATATAAGAAGCAAGGAGTGAGGGCGTGGGAAGAATGAAAATATTTCAGTTTTGAACAATTTGAGTTTGAGATGCTTGAGTTTGAGGAAATAACATAGAGATGCCAAATAGGTTGATGATTATTGGAAATAGAATTAAGGAGAGAAATGGCTGGGGATACAATTTGGGAGACATTAACATATAGATTACATTGGAAATAATAAAACTAGATGATATCCTTCATCAGCACAGAGAATGAGAAAGAAGGCTACTGTTGGAACTCTCAGAAAACATCTGTATTTAATTAATGGGTAGAGATAGAATACAGAGCAAAGTAACCTAAGAAAGAATGCAAGCAAGGAGAGAGTAAAACCAAAGAAGCCAAGATGCAGATTTCAATATTCAAGGACAGAGTTTTAAAAAGAAGAGAAAGATCAACAGCGCTAAAGCTCCAGAGAGGTCTGTTAAAATAAGTACATTATTCTAAAATAATTTCCCACAGGGTGTCTATATTGTGTAATTTGAAAGGAGCAATCAAAGAATATACTAAATAAACAATTAGTTTCAAATAAAAACTCGGCAGTGTGTATGTCATTATCATTTTGGGATGAATTTACTAATACATGAGAATGAACCAATTGAAAAACCTTTAAGAAACATAAATTCATGTAGAAAAATGAATGCTAGATTATTTTTTGACAACAAAAATTGTATAACCAACACTTTCCTGAAATTATTGGAAAGTGCTCAACTCTTTATATGATGCATTTTGCTATTCTCTTTTAAACTAGACTTTGTACCCAAAACACTGCTTTGTAAAATTAAGAAAAATCACTTTTCTGGATTTATTTCAGCTAATAACAAACAATCTTCACATTTAAAAATGAATCCTTCAATAAATACGGTTTGACATGAAATGAAAGACTTGCAGAAGAGTTCTAAGACTGGGAATTGCCAAGTCCTTCCAATGACAATTGATTAAAAATTGTAAAAATATAAATAAGCGGCGACATAACTATGAAATATGATGCTAGTGCAATACATTACAATATTTTCTTTATTGTTATCATTTCCTAAAGCTAAATAAGCTATTTTAAAATTAAAACTATGAAAATCAGGAGAAATAAAAATAGATAAGAAAAACCTACATGCAAGAAACATAGGCAACCAAAAAGACTAAAGAAACATTTTAGATATTAAAAAAAAGACATTTTTGCTTAAAAAGCAGAAAAACAAAACCCATTTGGATCAAGAAGAAAAATAAAATCTGAAAGTACAGAATATATAGGAAGTATTGAACGTGACATAAAGTGGGAAAAACAGAGAAAAATTAGAGTAAGTTCCCTCGTGTTAAAAATTTAGAGTGGAAGAGAGAGTTATACATCTGTCAATATTGTTTGATTTTATTTACCATGTAAAGGTAATATATTTTCAATGTAAAATAAAATTTAAGGAAAAAATAAACTTAATATAAAGATAAAGGGATTTTTTTTAGTCCATATTCAATGCCGAATTCTACATATACACATATACACTTACAGATATGCAAAGACTCTGAACATGTATGTTCCACACCCTTTTTTTCAAGAGCTCAAGCAGCCTTGAGAAGATGCAGTCCATGGAATAGGAAAGCATTAATAGAGGAAAATTACAAGGAGGTCTGGAAACAGGGAATTCAGCAGAATAACAAGGCAAAGGAAATTCAAAAATGAGCAAAAGAATATCTTAGGATGAAAAACTGTGTAGCAGACAAGAAAACAAATACAAAACCAAAAATAAGATGAGACCCACAGAAGAAAAGTTTACAAGGGGGAAAAGAAAGAAATAAAACATGGGGTGATTTGTCATATAAAAAAATTTATAGAACATACGGGAAAACTTACTCTTATGTTTTAAAGAAAATTAAGCATGCTTAAAATAAAAAGGATTATTAGTCCTAGGATAAAATAATTGTGGAAGAAAAAATGTTTATTTTCTTGTATGTTATATGGCCTAGCAGAGAACAATATTTACTGTGTTGTAGCAACAGAAATATTAAATAAAGATTTAGCAACATTTGAGGAGAGGAAAGAAAGTTAGCTAAAAATATTAATCTACAATAATATATAATGTCTAAAATTGAGATTGCAGTGTATGCATTTCATTTAGATATGTGCAGATAAAAAACTGAAAAAAAAATAGCTAAAAAAGAGCAACTAATTGCCTGAGGAGTATGGTAAAAAATGACATGGAGTGCATAGGAACCGGTTTCTGTTTGTTATAAGCCTTATTGGTCCAGATGATTTTAAAGTGTTTACATGTAAATAATTGTTAAATGTGTAAAGTATATTAATAGGAAATATAGAGATAAACCAATTCCAAAAAGGAGAAGATATTCAAACTCCTTGTTGATCAGAGAAATTTAAATAAAAGCAAAAATGAGAACACTTACACCAACCCTGCTGACAAAAATGGGAAGCTCTTTGAAAGTTGCCAGAATCAAAATGGAGTCACTTATGTTAAGAACTCTCAAACAGAGTCAGGGAAGGCCATGAAGGGAGGGTTCTCACGCACAAATGTCTGATAACAAGAACAGAACTATGACAAAAGACTTTGCAAAAACCACAACCTTGCGCAAAGGCCATTACAACTTTACATACACAAAAAAATACTTGTGCCAGGAAATCTGCCCAACAACTGCCTGCTCAACCTTGGACTGGCATCACCCTTTTACTGATCCTTGTAGCCAAGGATAATTATCTCAAAACAATTATGTAGTCCTCCTCATTTAAAAAAAAAAAAAAAACTTTTGTTTTCCTTATCTCCCCGAGTACTCACATAGCTTACTATACAGCACATGTATTTCCATTGCAATCCTATTTCCCCCCTTGAAAAAAATCATTTTTTTAAAAAAGATTGTCTCCCTCTCTGTTATGTAGGTTGGCTATTCCATAACACTTACTACTAATGGGGAACCAAGAAAACTCTGGAATCACACAAAATAAAGAAAACAACTGACTGTAGGGAACAACAACAATATTATGTTTATAGTACAATATTTCTTGATTATAACACTTTCTGATGAATTTATACTGTTCAAAGAATAACTTTACTATCTCATATTTAGCAAGATTTTGAGGTAGCTGTAGGAGCAGTTGTTCTTAACACCCTCTCCAGGAGGTATATTAGAGTCTGACAAAAATTTTGGAAAATGACTCAATGAAAATGTCCTCCTTCTGGTGGATCACCGTAAGACAATATGATTATGGTACAATCTGTAACCTACTTTAGTCAGTATTTTTAAACAGACTTTGTAAATACAGTATTTCACGTTTTTAAAATAGTCATTACTAGGTTACTAACAATTGTGAAAATGTAAGAATGCAGTTAGTTTTCCATTATTAACAAAGATGTACACAAAAAGGACAGAAAATCAGTAAAACCAGTTTCTAGACCTATTCAACTACTGGCATTTGGCAAATGCTTTATTTATTTTTAGTAATAAATGGCAATATAGTTTTATAAAGGTTTTCCTAAATTAATTTCTATGCAGTAAAGGTGTCAAGATATTTGACAGTTTAAAGAAAACAAACATGAGTATCGGTTACATTTTAGGCACTGTTATGAGCACTAGTATGCATTACCTCACTTAATCCTCTAAACAGTTTCAGTTTTGTAGGCTCAATTACTATCTCCATATTAAAGATGTGCAGACGGAGACAAAGGCAGAATTAAGTTGTTCAAGCTAAAAGCTTAAACCTAGATTTGAATGCAAGCAGTCTTACTCTAGCCTATGTTCTTGGCAAGTAAAAGCCAAATCTATGGAATGTAAGGTAAGAAACTGTGGGCAGGAAGATCATAAGAATCCAAAGAATCTAATGCTCCAAAGAGGAGAACAAGATGCAGGAACTGTGTGACTACACACAAAAGGCAGGAAGCATCACAGTTCAAATTGCAACCCCCCATGTAATTTGAAAGATGTCAAGTCTCTGCTACTCATTTCTACCTTGAAATCATAAATGTGATCCATAAAGTTATTATATATAATATTTATATATTGATATATTTATGGCTTTAAATATTATTTTTTAAAATATTAAAGCATTTACAATCTAAATGTGATTCTTTCCATGTGATGTAGCAATTCTTTTATACTATATACTATTTCATCACATATAATCATGAATGAGATTGAGATTTTAGATGTTTTCATGTTGTTTTCTTTTAAGGTGTCCTTCTTTGCAATGTGATTGACCATCCTCTTGAAGAACACCATCACAAATTCCATTAGTGAAGAAATTTTGGTGTTAAAAATTTATGTTTTTTCATATGAAGGTATATTTAACCATCATACTATAGCTTTGCTGGATATATGGTTATTTACCATATGCTGGATTGATAGTTATTTCCTCTTAGCACTTTAAAGACACCACTCTATGCATGTATGGCTTGCATTAGAGCTTTGAGAAGCTTTCTGTTGACAGTCATTTTTTTTATAAGTGATGTGTCTTTTTCTCTCTGGATCCTTTTAAAATCTTCTCTTTGGTATGAAATTTCATCTGTGTCTTTATGTATATCTCTTCTGCTTATTATATATTGAACTTCCTGAGTCTATTGATCTGTATCTTTTATAAATTATGTAAAATTCTTAGTCATTATGTCTTCAAATATTTTTAAATCCTCCATTCTTTCTATTTGCTACTTCTGGGATACTGGATAGTTACATATTATTAATAGAACTCCTCATTCCACTGTACATGTCTTTAGTTTTTTTATTTCTTTATCTGTCTATGCTGCGTTCTGAGTTTATTCAGATTTATCTTCCATTTCACGTCTCTAGTATGCTTTTTCTAATATGCTATTTAACACATATATTGAGTTTTATTATCTTTTTATTTATAAAATTTTTTATGCTGTCTCATTTTGATAGTCTCAATCTTGCTTTTAAAAAACATATCTATCTTTTAGTTCTTGAGATAGTTTATAATGTCTAGGCTATTTGTACATCTAGATTTGTTGATTTTTGTTTCTACTGACTCATAATAGCTTGGTTTCATGAATGTTGAGTACTTTTGGTTCAGTAGCTCACATTTCATTAAATGTCATCTGTAGGAGTCCTAAAGGCATAGGTGGGAATGCTGTCCTAGAAAGACACTGTTCAAATGATTCTTTAGAGAGTAAGTACTACAAACTGAGATCCCTTTTATTCCCCTTGAGGGTTCCTGTTTCAACATAGAAATTTCAGGTCCAGACCCGTTACCTTGCGAAAAGTCCAAGGTTCTGCCTGTATGATGCAGTGCTGATAATAAACTTTGGTCTCAAGACGACCTCATTGTAATCTTATTGTTCCCAGTTGCTGGGGTGGATTCAGCTTGCTAGGGTACGTGTGTGTGTGTGTGTGTGTTTGCTTTTCAAGGTTTCTTTTACTTTCTAGCAAACTCAGCAATGCAATAAACTTATTTTTTTTTTTTTTTTTGCATATAATCCAGGGTCTAGTTAACTTTTATCCAGAAGTTCCTTCAGAGTATCTTTGTACCTATACAGCCCAAACTGTGGGTACTTTTGTATCTTGCTACTCAAGACAAGATGTGAGAATTAGCAGTATTGGCATCACCTGGGAACTTACTGGCACTGCAGCAACTCAGGTTGCAGTGCAAATATTCTGAATCAGAATCTACATTTTTAACACAACTCCAGAGTAAACTGAATAAACTTTAAAATTTAAGAGACATGACTCTAACAGACTCTTAAAATGTTTATTGATTATTTTAAGAATGAATAAGTAAAAATTGAAGTTTGGGGGTACTTTCTCCAACATATTTTTGCTAGTTAGTTTCTACTTTCAAAACAACATCTTATTTATGTGTCATAAAATTTTTTGAAGTGGCAATAGTTTTTCAGTTTTTTAGATGAAGATAGTTCAAAGGGAAACAACAGAGGCTGGGTACTTGGACTCAATCAGTAAATTTGGGGGCTCTAAGATTAGAAAGCTTAACCGGATATGAAATTTATAGACTTGCAGAGATGAAGTGATTTTTCTTAAGTTCGTGTGGCTTATAACTGAAAAAGTCAAGTCTTGAACCCAGGTATTCTAACTTGAATAGTAAGCCTGTGCCACCATGTATATCCTTATCCACCTAGTTGTTGGGTATATAGCCGAATAACTTAAATGTGTGTATTTCCAAGTTTTTATGTGCCATCTGGGAATCACCGCTGAAGGAAACCAAAATATACCACCCTAATAGGCCACTTTGGTATATGGATTATTTTGAGCTGAAGGCACTTGCAAAACAGCAAATGCATGTAGAGGTTTTTTCTGAACTCCCTTATCTGCCTAGAGACAGACGCTTAGAAAGGAACTCACCTGTCACAAATTCCCTTCCCTGGCCTGAGAGTTTCATTAACCAGGAAAGATCAACTCTTACCACAGGAGAGGAGATGAGAAGTCCATACCACACCCAGACAAATTTTGTCACAAACTATCGTATCTTTCACCTATTCTTCTAAAAGCTCATTCATTTTTCCTAAAACTTACATACTCTCTTCTAAGTGGTCTGTGTCCCCCTCCACTTTCCCTATTAAGAAGATAAAAGTTCTCATATCTCACCACTTTTTCATATTCACTTTTTTCTTGTGATGCCCCTGTGCACGTAGATAATTAGTAAATTTGTATACCTTTTCCCCTGTTAATCTGCCTGCTGTCAGTTTATTTCATAAAGCCAGATTTTGAACCTAGGAGGATAGAGGGAAAATATTTCCTCCCTTTCATCTCTTTGCACTGTCTATTGACTTTAGGGAAAAAAAATTTTAAAAACTTATTTTATACCTAATTTTTTATGAAATATAAAAAACAAAGTCAACAGTTTTTTCTTATTTCTTTTCTTTTTTGGATACAGTTCAAAAATGTATTTTTGGACCAACTAAACTTGGTCCATATGATAGTAAAATGAATTAGTCATTTGTATTTGGGTAAGATAGTTAAAAGCCATAAAGAGTGACATATTTGTTTTTATCTCAAATATAATGCTATAAAACTAAGAACTTGGAAAAGTCAATAAACACAATGTCAGTCAACATTTTTTTTAAATGTCTGGTTAAACACTTTAAATTGACATTTTATAAAATATAAATACAAATGTTTGATTCATGTGCTCAGTTATTCTGAAAACTCTTCAGAATATACATTTCTAAATTCAGATGACTGGATCATAATAATTTATTTAGTGCTATTATTTGAAATTTCTATCTTCATTTATTCTGGTTTTATTCTACTTCTTGATTTTTTTTTAAACCAAATATATGCAAAATCAGCTAATTTGACATTTAAATATTTTTCACAATAAACATGCATTTTTCTTATAATACAATGATTTCTTCTAACAAGATATATTTACTGATCCTTTAATTTTTAATCATAGAACATAAGCATAGTAGATTATTTTACTTGGTTCATGGCTTTGAAATAACACCCAATATTAACATTTTGAAAATACTTTATATTTCAGAATAGCTGATACATGATTTCTCTTAATTGTTCTTAACTCTGACTGCATTCAAGAATCACATAGGCAGATTTGCACATACATAAGTGCCAAAAACACTCACTAAATCAGTTACTGTGTAATATCTTGAATGTGGAGCATAAATATCAGTACTTTATAAAGGCTCCCTATATGATTATAAGATTTATCTAGAGCTAAGCACCACCAATCTGTTTTATTAAAATTTCAAAAACACTTCTATCTGTAAAAATACCAAAGAAAGTCTAAATACATAGCTTCAGAAAGAGGATTGAAAGAGTCACTGTTTTCATATGTTTATCAAGTGGGAGAATATTATTTGGATACTAAATATAATGCATGTGAAGTATAAACCTTACATCAAATTACTCTTCTTTTGTCTTTAACTGATATCTGACTTTGGAGTCATTTTCTGCATGTCATATTTAGGTAGGTTCTTTTTAAGTTCATGAAAATGAAGGCAAAACTAATTTTTCTTAGTTTAAATACAATGTTACTTTTCTAAAATCACCCTCTGAGCTGCTAATAGAATTTTATATATCATACTCAGTAGCATTAATCTATTATGCAATCAACAGCTTGAGTTATGTTGATATGATTTAAAAGATAAAATTTAGAATTGCCTCTTGGGAACAAATTAAACTCATTATTGAAGAAGCCATTTTTGACTTCTTTGATGTCTTAAGTTGTATAGGTGTTCATGCAAAAGTCTCATCACTTTTGTACTGTTACAATATTAATTATTAAAATTAAGATTTTAATGCAAGTTCTAAAAGAGAACACCATTGTGCTATTCCATGAATAGAAAACATCAAAACATCAGAAAGGTAATTTCTGATTTCCTATTCTGTACATTCAGACATATTTTACAAAATACATGGTGATTTTATGTTTGCATATTAGCATTAGACATAGGGATATTTCATGATAATTGCAACTTCATCTCCTAATACTTGAAAGTAAGCACTTTTAGTCTTCAGAGTCATTCTATAATAAATGTTTTTGTTAACTGTCTTTTTTCTAATAAATATTTAATGAAGATTCTGATAATTATTTTTTCTAGGAAAATATAACACAAAGCATATTTGAAAATTCTAGTCAAAACTCCTTTATATCAATTTATTCTTTCAAATGCTTTTTAAATGCTTTACATATCTGAAAGAAACTTATTGCTTAGGCTTTGAGCAACTTTGTTTGTCAAACACTGACTACATAAAATATGCATGGCTTAATCTAGTATTCCAGGCCCAAAATAAATCACTTGCCTACTTTATCCACCTCTATTTCAGTCACATGCATCTGGCTACTTACTCCCACAGGTGGTCATGCATCCACCATCCGTGTCCACTATCTTTTCAGAGAAATCTCTATCTTTACCAATCACTGGAAGCCTTTAAGAATACCGGTTATCCTCTATTCCCCAGTCTATCACTATTTATCAGTTCATCTAATATTCTATTTTTAAATTATATATGAGACATTTTATAATCCCATAATGTTGTAACAGGAGAGAAAACCGTTAACCTTGAGTGGCTAGAGTATAATACCCTCAAGGGAAAATAAAATTTTCTCTATCTTATTAATATATATTTACTGAATTTAATAGCAAGTTTACCCCTATGTGAAAGTATACTTTGATAATCTTTGTAAATTTACTTCGGGTATCCACTTACCTGCTTCTCTGTAATGTTCCACTCAGACCCTCTCTCTCCAGGAGATGTCCAATATTCTATAATTGTCCCTTTTCTCAGATTTGTATTCTCACTTGGGTAAAGTAATTTGATAAGCTGACATTTTAGGGATTGTAGAATAAAACTGATAATGGCTTAATATGTTAAGCGCTGCAAGGTGTGTTGTGATTTTAGAGGGTATTTTTTTATTATGCCATTTCAGGCATGGAAATAAGCTTATGAAAAATAGTTTTAAGCAAGACTTAATACAGAGGTAGAGTAAGATGTTAAGGAAAACAATAATGATTTAACAGTTTTTTCACCTTCCCTAATTTGAGATTCCCCCCAAATCAAATAATCACAACATAAAAAGAACTATAAAGATAGCAATTGACATGGAGCATTTTAATCAATCCTGAGTACCTCTCTTGGAAAGTATTGTATATGTACCTCAATACCCTAAAGCAGTCCCTGATATATGGCAAGTGCTCATTAAATACTTGCTTTATGAAATAATAAATATATGCCTTGATTTCAAAATGGAGGAATGCTCCGTAAGGCAAAGAGTTCTGAACTCTATAACTAATTTTCATACATACATATATGTTTTCATTATTATCACATTAATTTGAGGGCCAATTTCTTCGAATAATACAATGGCATTCAAAGATGTTTCACACAGGGGTAATATCACATTATTCTAGTACTATTATAACTTACAGGTTTTATACATTTTAAATTTGTCTAATCTTTTTTTTTCTTTAATCCTTGGTAGAAGATATACCATTTTTTTTAAACATGGCAGATCACTTAGATTATGATTGAAAAGACCAGAGATTATTTGCCAGCTCTGGATGATTTGCTAACACACAGCTTGTACACTAACGTATAAGTAGACAGCCACACACTTTGATCAAGGCAACATCTTTCATTATTATTAGCAATAACAGAATATTAATTACTCCAGATGCCTTGACTGAGTGGGAACTTTTCTGGTTTTACCTGTTTTCTGTAAATACCCTGGCAGGTTTCCTGGATAATACATAAGGCATTTGGTTGAATCATTTTTATTTGTTTGTTTGTTTATATTTATTTAAGAGATGGGGTCTCACTCTGTCACCTAGGCTGGAATTCAGTGATGAGATCGTAGATCACTACAGCCTCAAACTCCTGGGCTCAAGCAATCCTCCTGACTCAGCCTCTCAAGTAGCTGGGACTGCAGGTATGCACCACCATGCCCAACTATGGTTCGGTAATTTTAGCTTTCCATTTGTAAATAAGGTCGTGTGTACAAAATTGTCATCTCTTGTATAAATGAAGTGACTAAATTTCTGTGACAAATATTATGCAAGAAATAAATATAATAAAAATTCAGATTGTTCCAATATTTCATCCTTATTTGATTATCATTTTACTAAGGAATTTGGCACCAAAAACTTAGTATTACAATTATTTTACATTTGTATTGCTATAGTTCAATCTAATAATTATTATGACTAAGAAATATTCTAAGGACACTTTGATCTATTTCTATTTTTTATACAGTTCTTTGAGGATATCAAGTTTATATTATCTTTCTGTCTACCTTTTTATCTTATATCATCTACCACCTATCAAACCATTCATTTCTATATAAACCCAGGTATATATTACTACTTTCATTTATATTTCTAAAGTCTCCATATATACCACTATATACATTCATATAATAGAGATTTTTGTGCATTTCACACTATACATATCTAAAAATTAAACAAAGCACACAGTTGGGAATTAATTTACATAACACTCCTTTTCGAAATACTAGTTTTTTTCTTCTTTGCTATGGCAATTTTAATCTGCATTGTAGTGTAAGGGTTTTTATATGTGTAAATCAACTGTACTATTGACTTTTCCCTATGGAACGGTGGAAGAATTAACTATTGAATGATTAAAGATCATTATGTTTAAATTAAATGGCATATGAATGGTTACAATAATTATAACTATAATAACTTTTGCTTCAACATATCCTCTCAGAAACAAATTTAGCTCTTATCACAAGGCAAAAAAACATAGTTTGGATATAACAAGGGCAAATCAAGGGAAAATAGATACAATACTTTTCACTTTTAATAGATCTATGAAAGTATATATAGCCTAGAATAGACAGAGTTTTATTAAAAGTTTTACATGGTCAGCATTATTCATGTCTTCATTCCTTCATTTTCCCCTAATGTCAGATGAGTTAATGTGCATATTGACATGAGAATGGTTAAGGAATTTGTCAAACTGGAAAGATATATCAATAGGTTAGGAAACATAAATTAGGATATATGAATGAAAATTCTGCAATTCAGGCTATAAAGTCTGTTTAACATAATAGGTATGTTTTAACTGGTATAGAAAGATGAGAAAAATAGCACTCGAGATAGTCATTAAATGTGAGTCAATTAGAAATACTTGTATAATCAAATAGAATGTAGATATTAATAACATAAAAAAGTTAAAATGATTCTATAAAAATAGGGCTATGTCTGAATTATGACCAAACCAATTTACAATAACAGCATATTGGATTTAACTACCCATATGTACAAGAACTGTGAAATCCAATTTGACAGATGGTAACTAGAGAACAAATGAAGAAAAATAGAATAAACCCAAGATGTTAAGATGTAGGAAGGGCACACAGAATACTGCAGACATATGCATAACCCAAGACAGAAAATAACAAAGGTTGGTTAGGAAATGAGTGATAGTTTCCATGTACTGCCATCATCAATCACCACCAAAGAAATAGAGAAAGAATTTAATGAACAAAACCCACATTGACAGATAATACTTATTTTGATCATGAGAGACCCAGAAATTCCATTTTGGTTTGCACTGACAAGGACTATCTCCTTGACATAACTCTAGGTAGGCTCTTCTGAGTCCACCCAGAGCCCCATCTTTGGGCATGTTCTCAAGCACCCAGTTTTAGCAAAACTTCTGCTAAATCAATTTAGCCAGAATCCCCTACCTTTGATACCTGACAAATCACTTATCTCTTTTTGTCTCTCAGGTAATAGCTGATCATCCTGAACGGCCTTCAAAGTATGAATCCTATTATGTCAGGTTAGCAGGAATTATCCTAACTGACTGGTAATTTTCCATCTACCAGGCCCAACCCTGTCCTTGGCTATAAATTCCTACATTTCTTTTTTATATTTGGAACTGAGCCGTCTCTCTCCCCTACTGCAAAACCCCATTGCAGTATCCCTACACCTGTTACTAGAATCCTGAATAAAGTATGCCTTACTGTTTTAACAAGTGTCAGAAAAATTTTGCTTTTAACAGTACAACACTTAATTAACACAGATTTTACCACTGTACTTTTACACATAAAGGAAATTATTTTTGAATGATTATAGCCAGGTGATTCCAACGAGGACATAAAAACTCAGGTAGTAGAAGAAAGGAAAATGTAAACATATCTAAATAAAAATGTACATTTTTTCCGTGTCTAGAGTTTAGAAGGTTTCCACACACAACAAGGTAGCTATCAAGTATTATAATCCAACATATTAGCATAGAGGCAGACTGATTTATAGAATTTTATAACCCTTTCATCAAGATCACTACAGAATGGTCCTGATGGGATTCACGATGTGCTACCTCCAAAGTATGGCATCTTGGCATTTTGACAATTTTAAGCTAAATGAATTTAAGAAAACAGCAGAAACAGAAAGGTCACTCTTAACTTCTCCCAGCCCTTCGTCCCTGAAGCAGGCCATAAAACTTAGGATTTCGTGACCATCCCCTGAAACAGATCGTAAGACCCTCAGTTGAAAGGTGCCTTCCCTATACCTAGAGGAAAGGAACATCCTTATGTCTAAAGACACGGGACACAAAACAAACAGGCCTTGCTAAGTTCTTCCAGTTTATAACCATAAAATCATGCCCCTTTGTCCAGTTATACTTCTCCATGTCTATCTACTCTTTAGCAAATTTAGCATAAATATACACAAGTTTAACTGTTTTTCTGGGGGGGGTCTTCATTTCCTTAAGAAGACTTCTTTGTGAAATTTATGAAATAAATTTATATACTTTTCTCTTGTTAATGTTTTATTTGTTTGTTTTAGAGGCCTTAGCTGTGAACCTAGGATGGTGAGGGAAAAAAAATATTTCTCCACCTCTGCAGTTCTTTTCTTTTGGTTTTATTTTGTTTCTTAATTAGATCCAAGTGTTTTGTTGCTTCTACTGTGCCTCCTTCCATTGGCCCATCCTATTCTTTATGTTCGTACTGAAGTGATTTTCAGTAAACTAATATTGATCATTTAAACATCAGCAGGACTGAATATATAAGCTAGTTTTAGTTTTGATGGATTCAATTTAGGTATCCTGTATTACATCAAATACATGTTTGACACAGGTAAAGGCTTTGGATTTCCGTTGCTTCTTAGTGTAAAGCAGAACAAATGTAACATTCATAAGAACCTAGTAGCAGTCAAGTATAATGGGAAGTAATTTGTCATTTTTTTTGGTGTGACATATCTAAATTCCTAGGAGAAAGCTGTTTAGTAGTGATACAGTAATAATTTCTTATTATGCCTCCTTATGTAATCATTTGGATGTAGTCTTGTGGTGGTGTATTGTCATTTGTGATAATGCCAAAAGTAATCTTGGATAAATTTTTATTTTATTTTGCTTTTCAGACTGAAACAGCTGTTCAGAGTGGGAAAATTACTACTGTTTTCTTCTGCACTCTGGGAATGTGGGCTGAAGCCTCACACCTGGAGTTAGCTTTCCTGGGCCGTGCTCCAACCTGTCAGTGCTGTGTTGTGGATTCTGAGACAAGAGGACTACAATCCCATGGCCATTAGAAGCAAGTGGGGGGTAATAATTTGTTATTGTGGCCACTGGGTCTAAATCAATAGGTCTCAAGCCTGGGTCAAGGAAAGAAACTGCAGTGCCTTTTCAAATGTTTAAGAGCCCAGAAATACTATGAAGGCTAAAAATGTTGTCTTCTAAAGTAGTAGGAAATCCCACACCTGCATCAAGATAGGCTTTTATCTTGTAATTGCAGCCTTAGGATGCAAGCCTGCTTGCCATCTGATTATGGGTAAGTCTCATTTTGTAATGTGTTCACTAAACAAAAGCACACTGTGATGTGTGCCTCTGATTGAAGCCATTTCTCAGTCTTCTACAAAGATGAACCACATCAATGACATTTAATTATGTCATCATTACAACTGAAATAAATACTCTGAAACAATTTGAAAGCATTTATAACTGGGTTTGAAATTCCGTGAACAGGGAGAGAGAGAAAGAAAGAGACTATCTTCTGAGCTATTTGGTCATCAGTCTATGATTCCATTAATAATTAAAACTCAAAAACATGTTTAAGTACTATTGCCTAAAAATATTTACTTCACTTTAATCATTTATATATTTATCCACATAATTATGATAATTTTATAGTCCTTTTTCTATTTCTCTTGAGAAGAGAGAATAATCTAGTAACTAAGTTTAGAAAAATTAAGATACCAAAAAGTAACCTGCTTTAAATTCTTACTCACAAGCCAGAATACAAATTATACAGCTCCATCTTTCCTCCCAGTGAAGACCTGCACTCATTCTTGCATTAATGTGAAAAAGAAGGCCAAAATAACAGTGATAACAGATGTAATCTTAAATTTTCTAAAAATATTTCTACTTATTTATACAGTAGTACAGTATTTCAATTTCATGTTAGTATAACTGAAAAGAAAAACAGACTCATTGAATTGGGTAAGCTTCACCTACAGGAATCCATCTATATTCTGTATAAGCCTGAAGCAATCAATAGAAGCATGTTTCAATACATATTCAATATAAATACTTTCTCAGCTAAAGGTTAATGCTTGCCCTAAAATATCACTAGACTTTTAGTTCATCTTCTGGTGGCATTTTCTAAATAAATGCAAAACAAGCAGGGCATTGGTTTCTTCTGTCGTTCAATCTGATAACCCAAAGCCATGTCCTTTTATAAGAGTCCTTTATGATATTCTGCATTTCTCTAAGTAATACTGCATTTGATACATAACCTTCAAATTTCTGAGGCCATTAAAGATGGGACTAGTATACAAAGAAAGAAAGAAGATGAGAAGCTAGGCTATCATATATACAAATAATTAATCACGGAAACATATTATAGAAGCACATGTACATTTTTATAATACATGACTTAATTTTTAAAGAGAGGAATGCTTGAATGCAACTCAAGTATTAGCACAACTAATGGTATCAGCTACATGTGCTATTATCTTACATTTTAAAACTATCACAAATATTGTGGATTTGTACCTAACTGGTGATTTTCATTTACTGTTGGATAAATGACTAAATGAAAATTGCATATATTAGTATCCCTTTTGATAACAAATGTAAAAGTAGCATAGCTTATAGCTATTTCTAAATCAGATAAAACAAGAATATTCTGGGAAGCAATCCGAATATAGGTAATGATAATGCTTTTTATATAAAAATATAAACAAGTAGTGTTATAAGTATTTTTTCAAACTCTACAACATCAAGTAACATTATCACCCATTTTATTTTTCATAAAATAGCAAGATTTGCTTTATCAATATATCATACTTTATAAACATATATATTTATATTTTAACCATACAGTTAGATAATGGATTTTCCACTTTCATGGGCTTGCATATAAAGAATTGCATACAATTAACACTGTTTATAAGTGGCTTTTAAGGCTCTTGGTGACAAAAATACATTATCTGGATGATACACTCTCTTAAAATCTTTCAGCTTTTTATCATTTGTAGGTGTTCAGTAATGAAATGTGTACAAGCTCATAATGAATCACCCAATTTCTCTAATGCCAGGAGAATTTTATCAGCCTAAAGATACTCGTAGTGTTTTCTTTCTTCCCACTAAAATACATTTTGGTTTATAAAAGGATTAACCACTCAGTGGAAAATTGGAACACATAAAATCAATAGATTTCCATGCTTACCAAATCAACATGATGTATAACAGCAGGTGATTCTGAAATCCATTAAAACACTCTGATTTCTAAAAAATATGTGTAAATTCAATTTAAAACCATAGGAATTTTGTTTTAGGCTATGTGTCAGTGAGATGATATTGTTAAAGTATATAGGCACAAAATTCAAGCTGATTTCTCCATTAACCACACTTGGTGACATAAGAGAAGCAGTTGAGAATAGTTCAAATGAAAATTTACTAAAGTGAAGTTTCTATTCTTTGTTTTTTAAAGACGTATCATAACTTCATGATAGTATAGTAAATTTTAGATTATAACCTAAACATAGTATTATCAAATATGTAAATTATTCTACTGTACTTGTTGTTATTGAGATATTGAGGTCATATCTGTACATAGGTTTAGTTTATAGCTTAATACATTTTCTTTGAATAATTAATAAAAAATATGTAGCAACATCTATAACCATCAACTGGTTGTAAATTCCCTAAAAATGTATAGAAAATATTTAATGTGTATGCAGAGCCAGATCAAAACATCTAAGCATCTCAGGCAGTTTTAAAAGCAAAGTAGGCTGGTGATTTGCTGTTCTTCAGTATATGTTCCATATATCTGTTCAGCATTGTTTTAGAGCTGGAGCAGCTCACTTTTCTTTACGGAAAGTAAAGAAATGGGTTTCATGACTTAGGTTTAAGTCTGTCATCCATCTTGAGTGGATTTTTGTGAGAGGTGAGAGGTAGGGATCCAGTTTCATTCTTCTGCATGTAGGTATCCAGTTTTCCCAGCACCATTTATTGAAGAGATTCTTTTCCCCAATGTATATTTTTGTCTGCTTTATCAAAAATTAGATTACCATATGCAAATGGTTTCATCTCTGGAATCTCAGTCCTGTTCCAAAGATCAATGTCTCTGTTCTTGTGCCATTCCCAAGTTGCTTTAATTATTATTGCTTGGTAGTACAGCTTGAAGTCTGGAAGACTGATGTCTCCCAGTTTGTTCTTTTTTACTTAAGATTGCTTTGGCTACACAAGGTCTTTTCTGGTTCCATACAAAGTGAAGAATTATTTTTTCTAGATCTGTAAAGAATGATAATGGTTCCTTGATAGGGATCGGCCTAGGCAAAGAATTTTTGAAGAAGACCCCCAAAGCAATCACCGCAGCAACAAAAATAAACAAATGGGATCTGATCAAATTAAAAAGCTTCTGCACAGCCAAGGAAAACTATCATTAGAGCAAATAGACCACCTACAGAATGGGAGAAAATATTTGCTCTCTACACATCTGATAAAAGTCTGATAACAAGAATCTACCTAGAATTTAAAAGAATCAACAAGAAAAAAATCAAACAACCCCATCAATAAATGGGCAATGGAAATGAATAGAAACTTTTCAAAAGGAGATAGAATAATGGCCAGAAAACATATAAAAAATGCTCAACATCTCTAATCATTAGAGAAATGCAAATCAAAACCACAAGATATCACCTAACCCCAGTGAGATTGGCCTCTATCAACAATTCCCAAAACAACAAATGCTGGTGAGGATGTGGAGAGACAGGAACACTCTTACACTGCTGGTGGGAAAGAATTTGGAGATACCTCAAAGAACTAAAAATAGAAATACCATTCGATCCAGCAATAGCATTATGAGGCATCTACTCAAAAGAGCAAAAGACATTCTATAATAAAGACATCTGTACCCATATGTTTATGGCAGCACAATTCACTATTGCAAGGACGTGGAAACAACCCAAGTGCCCGTCAATTCATGAGTGGATTATTAAAATTTGGTATATGTTTACAATGGAATATTACTCAACTATAAGAAATGACAGCGATCTAGCACTGTTTATATTTTCCTGGATTGAGCTTGAGCCCATTATCCAAAGTGAGGTGACACAAGATCGGAAGAATGGGCTCCACATGTACTCGCCATCAAATTGGTACTGACTGATTAACACTATGGTGCTCACATAGTGGTGGTGTTCTCCAGGGATTAGGGGGTTGGGAGGTAGACTCACAACTGAGGGATGTGGTGAGCATTGTAGAGGGGAAGGACATACCTCTAACCCTTGCTAGGGATAGGCAAAGATATAAAATGTAACCATAATGTTTATACTCTCATAATTTCTGGAAATAAAAAAAAATTAAAAAATAAAAAAAGTTAAAAAAAGAAATGGGGCACTAGCAGTAATACTCATCCTTTATCTTCTGTCCCAGATTGTAGCCCTACACTACCAAAATCCTTTCAGTAACCTTGCTATTTACTGAATCCAACCTCCTAGGAAAGCAGTTATATCACCTTACATCTTGTGCATCTGAGCAATATCTCTATGATATGGTAAAGAATATCACTATGAAAAATTCTTGTCAGACAGTCTTCCTTGTCTCAAATATTCTAGTGGTATTTTAGTGCTACTCTTAGACTAGCACCTAAGACTGCCCAGCTGGCCACTACTTAAATCCAGCTCATGAATGTGCATTTGTATATTCTTCTGGAGCAAGGACACATAGTTTTTAATCAGATTCTCTAAGTGATTAACATTTCCAAATAACTGGAAACTGCTTTCTTAGAATATTTTGAGGTTGGGTGATATCAGCAGGCTTCACACTTCAGGAGAATGGGAAGAAGGAAAGCAGTGTATCTTCTATTTTAAGCAGTTTATTATATTGAAAAGAATATTAACTTTGGTTTAACTTCCTTTCCTTCCAAGACCTGTATAATCTTGGCAGGATAAAACATTTCCCAACATGTTTGTCAATTATAAAATTCTAAACTAATAAACATTCTGAGGTATTTATCATCCCAGCACTAGATTAATTCTTGCACACATTAAATGTTATTTAGAAATCAGTGTTTACTTTTATTTACACTACAACATTATTTTGGGCCAATATAATATGATATGTTTATAATTACTTTTTAATAGAGCATGAGTGCTAAAAGTTCTATTTGCTTGGTTTGTAGAGGGGTAAAAACACTAATCATTATATTCACACATCCCACCAAACACAAGGTCATGGTGTTATGATCTAGAAAATAATGTTCTTTAAATACATTTTGAAATTTTGGGGTCATCTTAAGAATAAGCTATCAGACAAAATTCCAGTGAAACCCAGGCATTTTTTAAAACATATACATGGCGATTAATAATACTCTTTTAAAGTAAACCATGTTTTTTTTTAACTAAGACATTTCATTTTTAAACCTATTTCTCATATTAGCAGATTTGAGTCCACTCATTATAAACTAGTCTTTCTAAATTGCCAGGGAAGATTTTAATTTTTAAGCTTCTATACTTCCTTACTCATGGAAATGTAGGTTATTATTCAGTACAAGAAGTATCCATACAAAGTTGTACAAACTATTTTGTAAAAACATATAACATTTGCATACTGGGTTTTATAAAACTTACCTGTACCCAGTTTCTAAGATGAATTACTATTTCTAGGAAAAAAGGAACCATGTTATGTTTTATTTTTAAATCATATAATTTATAACTAAAAATAGGATATCTACTTCATCAAAGCCCTAATTTTTATTATGAAATGCAAAAAAGTTAAAAACATAAATTGATATTTTGTCCTTCAATAGTAGAAAGAAAAATTTCTGATTCAAAGAGAGATATCAGATACATTGACAAAAAAAGGAATTTGAACTCCAAATATGTAAGGGATCATGAGAAGACATCTAACTACTTTAGTTCACGTTTTCTTACACATCCCAGTGTTACAAGAAGAACTGCATATGATTTTGTCAATGATTCTTAAGAAATAATGGGACTGTGAACAAGGTTGCAACCTGGAAGTGAGGAAATAAGTCTCAGCATTCAAAAGGGAGAAAAGGGTCAATTTTTTTAAACCAGTTTTATATTGATCCTGAATTAAATTACATACTATACATCAATGTTTAAGAGCTTCTGCAGGGGAAGGGTAATATATATATATATATATATATAAAACAAGCATCCTACATGAGTTACCATAAACCATTTGACAGATTAAACACTCTCCTGCCCTCCTTAAAAATACAAAAATATGGGTAACTGTATGTAAGCTCCTTTCTGACTTTTTCATAAGTTCAGCTAACTTCATTTACACAGGCAGAGCAAAAATACTTCCATTTCTCTCCATTCATAATGACCATTCAGAGTCTTCCTGTTTTTCTTTCTCAATTTCCCGTTCCATTTCTTTTTTTCTTTCTTTCTTTTTTTTTTTTTTTCATTTACCGGATTTTTATTTGGATTTTAGCCCTGTTCTTTTAGTTAGTACTCTAACTTTCTCTGGCTTTGACTTTTGATACTTCATTAAAATTTTGGTCTCGGCTCAGCTTTTATTATTGCCCTTGGTCTTCGTGATGCCACTGCTACTTCTCCCACTAGTTGATGACTCTGACTGACCTGCATCCAGGGGCATGAACAGGTAGAATCGCTTTATGTATTTCAGCATGGCATACGTTCAGTTTTCCCTCATGACACCTTTGTAGGCAACATGTAGCTACAGAAATGTCTGTTAGATCCCAGTAAAGTAAGACGGACTGGATGTGGGCATATGAATGAAAGGTCCATGGTAATGGGTTAGTGCATAATTTCCTAATATCCTGGCTTGGGTCTGTTTCCCTCCTACTTTCAGAGTTAATCACAGATTCAGGGGGAGTAATTATCAAATTGGGCAGAAGACAGATTTGGGTGAATGAATACATTTCCAAAGGATGGCATAACAAACTTGGGCCAAATGAATGTACCATATTGATATGAAGGCTAGGATTTCCAGGATAAGAATGATTTAATTTTTTCTTGCTAAGGCCTTGTGAATAAATAGCACAGTGAGATTGCCAAATAGCTTTGTATCACTTAGTAACATTTAGAGTAACTGAGGAGATAGTATTGATCAATCTGCTAGTAAATCTGAGGAGATATCATTGAAGATCAATCTGCTAGTAAACGTGGGAAGTCAAAGAGGGAAATGAAAATGTATTAAACTACTAGGGTATTGTATGGAATAATTTAGACACCTTTTAATTTAATTTTCACAACTTCTATATTTGTTGCTAGGGCCATTTTACAGATGAGCGAATTGAATATTAGGGAAGTTAAGCAAATTTCCCAAAATCATGGGTACTAATGCCTGGCAGCTGGAAGTTAAGCCACATTTGTATGATTCTAAAACATATGGGTTTTACACTATACAGAAATAGTTTAGCAGGTACTTAAACTGAAATGAACATGTTGGTGAGGAACCTGGAAACCACTTTCCAGAGAAAGGAACTAATGTATTAGGACTAAGCAAAAGGAGATTTATGTTAGATAAAATCTTTATATTAGGATACTTCAAAAGATAGGAAATTAACAGAGTCTGGAAGGTTTAATCATAGGCTAAATGAACATTTGCAAAATGTACTGTACACATTAGGCAGTTGATTGGACCAGGTAGCTTTTAAGGTATTTTTCGACTAAAAGAAATTCTTATTCTAGAATATTTATAATTTAAAGGGTTTCAGAACTGAACCAGAGAGCAAAAGTATGAGAGAATGCAAGTGATGTTCCAGTGAATATCTGAGTGTACAGATATGAGTGTACTGAGTGTACAGCATTCTGAATTAGAAGTTGGCAGGTACTCTCAAATAGGTTCCAAAGAACCAGAAGACTTTGAAATAATCCTTTGTGTATATAATTGCTCTGGTCACAGTAAATTAAAATTAATTCTGAATTTGGTATAGTCATTTGATGATTTTATTCAAATTAATGAATTTGAGCTCTTAGTAGCCTAATTACTTGATATAGTATTTGAAGATCAAAATGAAGTTTAAAAAATGTAATTCTCCTTTCAATGGAAAATTTTAAATAGATATTCATTGTACTCCTATCCTATATCAAACATTAAAGGAGTTGAATATAATAATAAATAATACAGAGTTCTTTTTACACAAATTAACTACCACATGTAAGGAATACATTTTGATTTACTTTTTAGGAATAATTACGCTACACCGTACATCTAATACTTCTTTCTATGGCCAAATGAGTTTCTAGTGTAAGAAATCTTGTGAGATTTAGATGGAAAGTCAGTTGCAAACAAACATAGCCATGCTCACAACCTTGATTTGAAGCTAAAGTAATCAAAACTGCAGGGTACTGGCATAAAAACCCACCTACAGACCAATGGAACAGAATAGAGAACTCAGAAATAAATCCATTCATTTATGGTCAATTGATCTTTGCAGAGAAGCCAAGAACACAAAATGGAGAAAAGACAGTGTTTCAATAAATGGTGCTGGGAAAACTGGATATCCACATGCAAAAGAATGAACCTGGATCCTAATCTAGATACCACTAATCATCAGGAAAACACAATTAAAATTGCAGTGGTATCACTTCAAACCTGTTAGAATGACTATTAATAAAAAAGAAAAATGTTGGCAAGAATGTGGAGAAAAGGAAATTCTTGTACACTGGTGGCGGCAATGTAAATTAGGACAGCTGTTGTGGAAAATTTTACTGAGATTTGTCAACAAACTAAAAATAGAATTATCACATAATCCAGCAGTCCCACATCTGGTTATTTACCCAAAAGATT
>CAUYRT010023174.1:0-17726 GCA_963574885.1 Lepilemur ruficaudatus
AACCAGCCTGAGCAAGAGTGAGACCCCGTCTCTACTAAAAATAGAAAGAAATTAGTTGGCCAACTAAAAATATATAGAAAAAATTAGCTGGGCATGGTGGTGCATGCCTGTAGTCCCAGCCACTTGGGAGGCTCAGGCAGAAGGATTGCTTGAGCCCAGGAGTTTGAGGTTGCTGTGAGCTAGGCCGGCACTCACTCTAGCCCCGGCAACTGAGTGTGACTCTGTCTCAAAAAAAAAAAAAAAAAAAAACCACATAAAACAAATACTATCATTAGACCCATTTTTGTAGATAAGAAAACTAAGGCAAAGGGAAAGAAAGTAACAGAAATGGGATTCAAACCCAGGCAGTCTGACTATAGAGTTCATATTCTTAACTTCTAATAAACCGACAATAATTCATATTAATTAAGGAAAAGGACTTTCAGATTTAATTTTTTTTAAAGTATAGAATATTCTCCTCTGTTTTCAACTCTATATAGTACTCTGAACTAAACAAAGCATATCCACCTTAAGAAATTCACAGGGAACTAGATTTAACAAACACACAAACATAATCCGTAAGGAGTCTGTGATGGACGACTGAAAACAAATAGTTGACCTGTAATCTCATTTACACTACTACTGAGGTCTGCTAAGTCAAAGTAAAATTTAACCAGTTTTTCCGTCACAAATTTCAAACTCATACAGTTTCAAACAATAAAATTTGTTCTTTCAGTTTAACTTTGATTAGTTAAAATTGTTCTAGGTATTAGAAACCCACATTCAATTATCTAAAACAGACATATACAAAGTATAACTGCTTTAAGAACAAACCCAAAATGACTTCACACCACAGAATCTTATAATTTAAGGCTAAAAAGTTAATGGTTATTTGTATGTAAGTACGTCCTTCTCTTAAAATTAAAAAAAAATTCAGAATAGTAACAAACAATTATAAGACTCTTCATGCATGCCTAGACATTACAAATATAATTGTGTAAATTTTTCCATCATAATAATAATAAAAAAAAAGGCCAGGCATAGTGGCTCATGCCTGTAATACTAGCACTTAGGAAGGCCAAAGTGGGAGAATCACCTGAGTCCAGGATTTTGAGACCTGCCTGAGTGGAATAGCGAGATCCTGTCTCTATAAAAATTAAAAAATTAGCCAGGCATGGTGGCACACACCTTTAATCCCAGCTACTCAAGAGGCTGAGGCAGGAGGATCAGCTGAGCCCAAGAGTTCCAGGTTACAGTGAGCTATGATGATACCACTGCACTCTAGCCTGGGCAACAGAGACATTGTCTCTAAATAAGTAAATAAATATGAAAAAACAAAATAAATTTTAAAACCCAACAAATCACGCACAGTGGCTCACACCTATAATCCTAGCACTTTGAGAGGCCAAAGAAGGACTGCTTGCGCTCAGGAGTTTGAGACCAGCCTGGGCAAAATAGTGAGATCCTATCTGTACAAAAAATTTAAAAATCAGCCATGCATGGTGGCATGTGTCTGTAGTCCCAACCACTCCAGAGGCTGAGACAGGAGGATGACTTGAGCCCAGGAGTTCAAGGTTACAGTGAGCTACAATCAAACCACTGCATCCAGCCTGGGTGACCCTGTCTGTAAAAAAAAATTTTTAAATAAAACAAACAGAATCAAATTCAATAAGATGAAACTTTCAAATGTGGAAAAATTTTCAAAATGCACTTGACATAAGCAGTGCTCCAAAATATACATTACAGATTTTACTTAAAATTATCTCACATTTACTATTATGCAAAAAAAGTAACTCTCAATTAACAATTTACTAACTGTAAAGATGCATCCCATTACCTTCCTCAAGTTCCATCTCTTCTTCTTGATCCTCTTCATCTTTGTTACTGTCAATAACTATATGGAAAATATGTGTATTAAAACTGTGATAACATACTTAAGTGGTAAAACTACTTTTAAAAAAGCAAGGAAGTGATTACCACAAAACTAAGGATGGTAATTACTTTTATGGAGAGAGAGCAATTAGTAAGTGAGGGGAACACGAGGGAAGTTTCTGGACACTGGCAGTATTTGTTTCCTGCCTGGATGAGTCTTATGGGTTTGTGCCTTGTGATAAACCATGTAACTTCAGATCTTTGATTTCTACATTTTCTGCGTGCTTTTCTTCACAAAAAGATACATAAAACAAGAAGGCTAATTAAGGATATTTAACATGTTCTAATATTAGAAACAGTAAAATTTTGAATGAAAAAAACACATGATATTAGTGAGGAGCTGAAAGTTTAATTTATACACCGGCTGAACAGATTCACCTGGCTTCTCCCTGGTCTGCGGGATTATTCCACTTTTATCTTTGATAGGAAGCAAATGGATCAGTTCCTTCTCTGGTGTGGTCTGCAGAGTTCTTGGCATTTTTTCATATTTATCTATAATGCGCTCGTGCTTTCGTTTCTTGGTATGAACAGGCTCACTATGGGGAAAAAAAATTCAATTTTCAGTCTTAAAATATTTTAAAAGGTACTTTGAAAATAGAGACCTATCATTTTAAAAGTACAAAAAAATAAGCCACAAGCTAACCTTCAGTAGGTGTATAGATCTTATCACTTAGACCAGGCACTCAAATAGCAAGTGAATAAATGAACTGGGTAAATAGCCTACCACAAAGACTCAAACTACAGCCACATCTAGTTTTCCCTTTAGATGCAAAATAAAGGTGAAAGTTACAGCAGATTCTTTTTAAAGAATATTCCACAGACCCAAGGGTGACTCTTTTACTTTCCCAAAATCTTTGAGGATAGCATGAACTTTGGAGTTAAAAAAAACCTAAGTTTAAATTCCTGATACTTATGATTGTGGGGAAGTATCAGTTTCCTCTTTGGAAACAGAATAAGACCTACCTAGCAGGGTAACGAGGAGTGAGATCAGGACCATAAACAACTCAGGAGTGTTCTGCCAATGCCTCAAACTGAGAACAGCATTCTTCCCCCATTCACTGTACTTCACTTTTCAGACTCAAAAGAAAGATATAAACTAAATCAGTTGGTCTTATTCATAAACTTCCTTTATGTATGAAATAAACTGAGTAACAGAGGACTATGTTCAGAGGTGAACATCTTTAACTAACTACCTAAGTCAAAATTCAGAACAAAGTTTTTAACATTGAAAGGATGTGAATAATCCATATGCAGTAGTACCTAGAAGAAAGATCTCTTGTTAGAAAAGATGCTCTCTGTCCTAAATCCTTCATTAACTGTAAGTCATCTTCATCCATCATATCTAATGGGAGGGCTTCCTCTTCTTCTTCTTTCCTCTCAATCCTTTTACCTGTCCCCCCCAAAAAAAAAAAAAAAAAATCACAAACAAGTACTAGAGATGTGGAGCTCTGCATTTTAGTGTCTATAACAGGAAAAGCTTGTTTTTCTAATACCTTAGGCCAGTGTTTCTAAATGGAAGCACCACTGACTGACATGATGGGCAGGACGATTCTTTGTTGTACTGGGGTGTCCTGAGCTAGGAAAAATGCTAGCATTTCCCACTCCTGAAATCTAAACGTCAGGAGCATTCCCAGGTCATTTTAACATGCAAAAAAATAAACAACTCCACACATTCTGAGATGCCTTTTGGGGCATTTGAGAACCAATGACTTAGCCTCTTAGCTCCTTCTCATCTCCAATGACTTTCACTTCCATTCCACTTCAACCACCCTCTCCAAAGGCCACATTCCAAACCGTGGTGCTCACTCCACTCTGTGACCACAACCTTTTGTCCTTCCAACTCTCATTCAGTTACTTCTTTGCACTTCTTCCTAAACTAAACACAGACTTCCAATCCTTTGACAACTCCACTTTCCATCTACCAATGTGTTCTGCCTTCACTCCCTCACTTAGCTTGCCTGGTTATTACTTCAACCACACTCTTGCCAAAATCCTCAACTACTTTTCTTTCTATCCTTCAGGCAATCACATCTAACAAAACCCCAACTACAGATCTGCTTCCTCTGTCTGTCCCTTGCTCTCTTCCTCCATTTCTTTTTTTTTATTACAAAAGAAAAATGAATACTAAGTGCCAGCCACTGTTTTAAGTGCTGAGGATTCAACTATGAACAAGACAATCGTAGTGTCTTCCCTAATGGAACTTATAATTCTTCCTGACCCCAATAAGACTGGTAAGTATTGCTATAAAAAGGTATACACTGCACAGAATGGCACTCCTATCTACTTTAAATGAGCCTTCCATCAAACATACTATCAATGGTTGCAATTCCTTGGTCAGCTTTCTCTCTTACCTGGAGTACCTTTCTAAATCTTTTATCTGTCTTCACACTTCTAACCCCATCACCTACCTAACTTCATAATCAACAGAGGACATTGTTTGCTACTTTACAGAGAAAAGTGAAAAAAGAGCCAGAAGGCTAGAGTGTGCTGGTGTGATCACAGCTCACTGTAACCTCAAACTCCTACAATCAAGTAATTCTCCCACCTCAGCCTCCTGAGTAGCTGGGACTACGGGCCTGCATCACCATGCCCACCTAAACAAGCAGTGTTCTTACCTTAGCTAACTGCCAGAGAATGAGAAACATTTATTTACAAGGCTACCATGAGTTTGTTTACCCAAGTATTGCATCTTCAGATCTGCTTTCTAGACAAACTAAAAGCAGAGGCTAGCTCTTTCTCAAAATGAATGCTGTATTATTATAAACTGTTTTCTCATAATGTGATAAAGCATATAGGACTACCATCCTTACCTACTCTTAGGAAGATCTGAGAACAAGAAGAGTGGTTCCTAGAAAGCAAAGTTATTTCCATAAAGAACACTTTAGAATAAATCAATGGATACCAGAGCCCATGAATGCTTTCACAATTACCTCGTCGTTTATCCTTTGGGTCCTCCAGTGGAACTGGTTTCTTAGACACAGCATCTTTTACAGCTTGTCTTAGTTTCCTTTGTTCTTTTCGGTATTTCTTTAGAGTGCTTTGTTGTTTAAATTGCTTATTTTTTAGCTTGTTTTCAAGTTTGACTTTACTAGTTTTTAGCAACTTTCGAAAGCTTGGGAGCTGTTTTTTATTTCTTCTCTAGAAAACAAAAGCAGAATGAACACTGCATACCCAGAAATTTAAATGATTTTATTTTTAAAATCAAGTTAAAGAGAACTGATTGCAAGTTTCATCAGAACCAATTTCACCATTTTAATCTCTCACAGCCATGGGTCTTTCAGGTAAGAGCTAAAACAAAACTATGGCATTAATCTTACAGAACGGCACTACAGCATCAGCTATTCAACCTGGGGTCTTTCTGTGAACAGAATCCACAGCTACTCAAAGGGATCTAAGACCCTGAAAAAGGTTAAGAACCATTGATCTGTAATGGTAAATCCCCAATCAGGGTTAGTTTAACAAGTGTAGCTTAACGTATTCAGAACAAAATGCTGGCTGTTTTTTAATAATAACTGAAATTTAAATACAGTTTTACCATTCACAAAGTGCTCTAACAAATCACCTCCAACAGTCTAGTTATCCTGTTGTTATCCTCACATTACTGATGAAGAAGCTAAGGCTCAGAGAGGTTATGCAACTTTCCAAAGACTCCTTAATTAGGGCAAAACTCAATTCGGATCTTTGGATTTCACCTCTCTTGCTGGTAACCCCTCATTCAGAAATCCAAATCCCAGGACTAGCTCTAATTTTCTGTGAGAACCAGGGCAAATCGCTTGCTTTCCTATCTCTTTACGGGGAAAAAGGCCTCCTCTCGGATAGGTACCATGGCTCACATCACACAGACCCTGCTTCTCATCTGTAGAAAAAGGGTTCGAAAGACGATCTTAAAGACCCCTTCAAAGTCTGAAATCCTATGGATGCAAAACTCCGTTACTGTGTCAACGTGGTACCTTTAAGCTATGCGTGCGCACAGTGAGCGACTAAGGATGACCCCGGAGAAGATGACAGCGCCTAGAGCCGGAGGAAGCCCCGAATCTAGACCACCGCCCCTCTACAGGAGTGAAAGCCCGCCGAAAAGCTAAACCGGGCAGCGACGCCGTAAGCCAGAAGGGCCCTAAGCCGCGGGGACAGGGCTTCTGAGGACACTTACTGCCTTCATCCTTATGCCTGAAGAGAAACCCGGCCTGACAAATTCACCAGGGGCAGGGGTAATCCAGGAATCCCGGGGAGTGACACACGTGCCGAAGCCGCGCCACTTCGCGAGCCGGAAGCATCCTTCAGCCCCGCCCCATCCTCCGCCGCCGGAAATAATGAGGCGGGACTTCCGTTAGCAGGTTCGGGGTCGCGCCCTCTCGCGGTGCCCGTTTTGCCACCCTGAGCTGGCGGTGCTGCCGCTTCCGCGCGCGTACGAGCACGCGCGAAGCCACGACAGGCGCCGGGGCCAAAGGTGGGTGGCCGGTGGCGGAACGGGGCGGGGGCGTTTTGCAAAGGTCTTTGACTCTTTGGCTTTCGCCCCATTTCTTTTGAAATCTTGGGGAAATCGGCTCCTCCTCTCAGAAGGAGAGGGCTTGGTTTTTTCAGTCACCTTACTGCGTTTTGTGCCTCTCCTCACGTTGCTTATCTCTCCCGGTCATGCACACTGATTTTCGTAGTCTCCCTCCCGGCAGCCTTGAGCAGCGGAGCAGCTTACCCCTGTGTAATGCTCGCCCCTCCACGGGCTCTCTGGGCGTGTTTGTGGAATGGCGAATGATTTCTCTCACCTTCCGTCACTCAAAAGTGTGATTCTTGATATTTTATTTTGAAATATTTTTTGCTTTAATTTTAGCCATTGTCTGATAGGGAACAGTATCAGTGAGACTCAAATGCATTTCAGGAGTTTACAACTATTACCTTTGGGTAAATTCTCCCGTCTGCTTAGTAACTCCACCGAAGTCATTGACTTTAACAGGAAGTTTTATGCATTGCAAGGGTAATATATTTTTCAAAATGCCTGTCTCTCAAAGACTTTTTTCCCTGAACAAATTTAAGAATTCCACTTCAGTTTATTTAAAAAAAAAAGGTATGATTCTTGAACACAGCCCTGGCACCGAGTCTGACCTGGCAGTCCTGAGCAGGCGAGGGAAGCCAGCAGAGGCTCAAAGGGTTCTGAGCCCCTTGGATGGTATTGGTCTTAAAGAGACTGGGAGAGGAGGGTGGACTTGCCAGTTTCTGGATCGCACCTCAAAGAGCAAGAATCCCCTTCTGTCTGGCGCTCTTCTATCTCCCTTCCCTTCCAACTTCCCCCTTGCTCTCTCTCCTTCCAGTCTCTGAAACAGCAGAGCCGGCCCCCCTGGAGTATTACTTCATCATACAAATTAAAAACATCAGTCTGTGCTCTTCCCAAGTGCCTGAATTGCTTCCCAAACATATCAACACATCTATAGTCACTCCCATCCTTTCAGCCTCACCTCCAATCTCTCCAAGGATGAGGCATCCCCATTCCAATTCAAAACTTATTCCTCCCAGCTTGATCAGGCTCTGTATTATTAATTATTCCTTCTCTCCTTTGTCCTTTCTCTACCCTTTCCTTCCCTAATACATGCTTCCCTTCAACCTGAAAACATTCAAATCTCTTCCATCTTTAAAGTTTTTTTTCTAGGCCGGGCGTGGTGGCTCACGCCTGTAATCCTAGCACTCTGGAGGCCGAGGCCGGAGGATCGCTCAAGGTCAGGAGTTCGAAACCAGCCTGAGCAAGAGCGAGACCCCTTCTCTACTAAAAATAGAAAGAAATTAATTGGACAACTAAAAATATATAGAAAAAATTAGCCGGGCATGGTGGCACATGCCTGTAGTGCCAGCTACTCGGGAGGCTGAGGCAGAAGGTTTGCTTGAGCCCAGGAGTTGGAGGTTGCTGTGAGCTAGGCTGACACCACGGCACTCTATCGCAGGCAACAAAGTGAGACTCTGTTTCAAAAGAAAAAAAAAGTTTTTTTCTAATAAACTTATCTCTTTTTTTCTTTTTTAGAGATAAGATTACATTGTGTCACCCAGGCTGGACTTCAGTGGTGTGACTTATGTCCTTTAATTGCTGATTCATATTCTGCTTGCTCCTATTTCCAGAAAAAGTATTAAATGGTGGTGTCTCCACTTCCTCTTTTCTATAATCATTGCCCAAGCTTTTGCCAGCTTTTTAAGGAACTGTGTCATACTCTTGGCCCATTTTAAGTTTATAATCAACTAAAATCTCTGGATCATTTTTAAGCAATTGTTGCCAAGTTAAATCTCTCCCATCTTGAATTTGAGAAGTCTTTTGTTTGAAAGGAAACTTAAAAATGGAAGTTTACATGATTCCTACTCATTTAATCTTACTGGTTTCTTAATTCTGTTGTCTGTAGCTTTGTGTCATCTCCCATTCACTCAATCCACTGGCAAATCCCATTTGGGCTCCAGATCTTCTTAGATCCTTTAGAGATTCCTTGGACACTTGAGCTGAGAAGGGTCACTGAGCTATCCCAAACTAGCATCGCAGGGATTGTACCCAGATATTCCTATGAGCTCTTTTAGGAAGTGTGTTAAGAACCTATCTGGCTGTGCCCATGACATTCCACTGAAACTGATCTCATTAAGGTCACCAAGAACCTCCAAATTGTTGTGGCTTTTTTTCTGTGTGCAATGAATTACATCATTTCTTATTTAACCTCATTGGATCTCTCTGTTGCATTTGATGCTACACTCTCTCCTTTCTCACATTCGAATTTCCTTCTCTTGGCTGGATGTGGTGACTCATGCCTGTAATCCTAGCACTTTGAGAGGCCAAGGCAGGAAGATTGCTTGAGCTCAGGAGTTCAAGACCACCCTGAACAAGAGTGAGACCCTTAGGCCAGGCGGGGTGGCTCACGCCTGTAATCCTAGCACTTTGGAAGGCCTAGGCGGGAGGATTGCTCGAGGTCCAGAGTTCAAAACCAGCCTGAGCAAGAGCAAGACCCCTTCTCTACTAAAAAATAGAAAGAAATTAGCCGGACAACTAAAAATATATAGAAAAAATTAGCCGGGCATGGTGGCGCATGCCTGTAGTACCAGCTACTCGGGAGGCTGAGGCAGGAGGATTGCCTGAGCCCAGGAGTTTGAGGTTGCTGTGAGCTAGGCTGATGCCATGGCACTCTAACCCGGGCAACAGAGTGAGACTCTGCCTCAAAAAAAAAAAAAAAGAGTGAGACCCCATCTCTCTACTAAAAACAGAAAAATTAGCCGGACATCATGCTCTGCGCCTGTAATCCCAGGTATTCGAGAGGCTGAGGCAAGAGGATCAGTTGAGCCCAGGAGTTTGAGGTTACAGTGAGCTATGATGACAACACTGCACTTTACCCAGGGCAACAGAGCAAGACTCAGACTCAAAAAAAAAAAAGAATTCCCTTGGCTCTCCTAACAGCTCTTCCCTCGGTTCTCCTCCTACCTCCGTTCCTTCCTCCCTTCGATGTAGGTGACTCTCAGGGTTCTACTCTTGGGCCCACTTTTCTACTTCTCTTCTCACTCCACTTGCTCTACCAGCATGATTTCATCCCTCTACCTATTGCAAAGAGATTTTTTCCAGCCCAATCCTCTCCCCCAAGCTTCAGTCTTATAGCCACCTGCCACCTGGACATCTCTTCATAGTAACCATGGGACTTCAAATCACTGTGTTCAAAAGTGAACTATTTTTTTCACTTGCATGTCAACATTCCCTGTTTCTTTCAGTTACACACAGCTAGAATCCCAATATTCCAGAGATCTTTGGAAATAAGCCAGGGCTTTCTTGGCTCTTTACCATTATTATAATTCCTCCATTTTCTTTAAACAGGTTTGAAAACTGTTACTAAGTGGACATGGTACAATAAGGATTGTGGTGTTCCAGTCCCATAAGATAATTTATGTAAGTTATATAACTACATGAATGTTTGTCACTTTGTAACATCTGTTTGGGAATAGAAGATGCCCGCACCTCAGGATCCCAAATTAGAAAACAAAAGTTGTAATTGGATGTCGTCACTTGGACATAAAAGAGTGAGACAGGCTGCCTTACTAACCTTTGCTCACCCAAAAGTGACCTTGTAGGAATTAGAAAAAGCCTCCATTTCCTCAAGGCAATTTACTGTTTGGAATGATGCCTCTAGAGTTGTGTAATATACAATCCTCCCTTATGTCAAAGTGCTCGGATCGTTTCTCTTTCCCCTCTTAAGATTTAGAGGAGGGAAGGAATCTAGAATCTCTGTTCAGAGCTATGAAATAGTGTGACAGTTAAGGAAAAACCTCACCAGCAGAGAGTTGAGAAATAACTGTAGATAATATTTAAATATTACACATAGTTACCTTGAGTACAAAATAAAAAACTTTACTGAGATGTCAGTCTTGTAGAATTATAAATCTTTCTTTCACTGATTTATTTATTTGTTTATTTATGTATGTATTTTGGAGACAGAATCTCTCTCTGTTGTCCAGGCTAGAGTACAGTGGTATGATCATAGTTCAATGTAACCTTGAAATCCTAGGCTTAAGGGATCGACCTACCTCAGCCTCCAGAGTAGCTAGGACTACAGTTGTGTGCCACCATGCCTAGCCAATTTCCTTTTTTTGTTTTTTTTTTTTTGTAGAGACAGGGTCTCGCTCTGTTGCCCAGACTGGTCTCGAACTCCTGGGCTCAAGTGATCTTCCCACCTCAGACTCCCAAAGTGCTGTGATTGCAGGCATGAGCCATTGCACCTGGCCATCAGAAGCTATTTATTTGGGGCCTGTTTTCAACGTATAGAATACAGTTGTATGATTATTACTGCACTCCTTAATAGAAATTATCAACTACTAAGAAATATACCACTTCCAAGAGGTACTGGTAATTTTATTTGTGATTTTTTTTTTCTGGGCCCTTACAGGGTAGGCCAGAAGTGTCAAGTAATTTCCACCAATGAAAGCAGCCTTCAACCACAACAAATGAGAGTTGAAGGATAAATATACCAACTGTGGTAGGTTGAAAAATGTCTTCCGAAGATATGAAGCCCACATTCCTAGAAACCTATAAATATTACCTTGTATGGACAAAGGTATAATTAAGTTAAGGATCTTAAAATGGGGAGATTACCCAGGTGGGCACTCAGATGTGTCCTTTTAAGAAATAGGCAGGGAGGCCAGACATGGTGGCTCAGGCCTATAATCCCAGCACTTTGGGAGGCTGAGGTGGGAGGATCCCTTGATCCCAGGAGTTCGAGATTACAGTGATCCGTGATCACGTCACTGCACTGCAGACAGGGTGACAGAGCAAGGCCCTGTCTCTAAAGAAGAGATAGGCGGGGGAGATTTCACACAGAAGAAAAGGCAGTATGACCACAGAGGCAGAGATTGGAATGATATAGACATAAATCAAGAAATGTCATCAGTCACCAGAATGGGAAAGAGACAAGGAAAAAAATTATCTTCTAGAGCTGAGCCCAGTGCTATAGATTTCAGACTTCTGGCCTCTAGAACTATGAGAGAATAAATTTCTGTTGTTTTAAATCACCAAGTTTGTGATAATTTGTTACAGCAGCCATAGAAAACAAATATGCCAATATTTATATCAATAAATATGCAATAAGTATACCTTGCTCCTCAGAGGTAGGAAAACTCTGAGGCATCTTCCATCTTGTCTCCTAAAGATTGAGTCCCACCTGCAGAGATAAGCTACTCAGCACATTCTATTAGTGTCCTTCTCTTCCCAGTCTCAGTTCCCCACCCTCCTATCGGTGGTTTCTGGACTCACCTTCAAGATAAACCACTTGCACTCAAATCCTTATGTGTTAGTTTCTGAGGTCTGTCATAACAAAGTGTCACAAATTGGGTGGCTTAAAACAACAGAAATGTATTCTCTCACAGCTGCGGAGGCAAGAAGTCTGAAATCAAGGTGTTGGCACAGTTGGCTTCTTTTTAAGCTCTGAGGGAGAATCTGTTCCATGCCTGTATCCTTGCTTCTGGTGACAGCTGACAATCCTGGGCATTCTTTGACTTGTAGATGCATCACTCCAGTCTCTGCTTCCACCTTCATGTAGCATCCTCCCTGTATCTGTGTCTTCACATGGCCATATTCCCTCTTATAAGGACACTGGTCATATTGGATTAAGAGCCCATCCTAATGACTTCCTCTTAACTTTATTACATTTGCAAAGACCCCCCCGTTTCCAAATAAAGTCACTTTCATAGTTACCAGGGGTTAATATTTAAATGTATCTTTTTTTGGAGATAAACAATTCAACCCATAGCACCTTGACTCAGGGTCAAATTCAAAAGATGCAAGCCTAAGACAGCTATCACTTATTTAGGCACTTTTTATGTTTCCCTAAATGTAAATTATTTCATTTTATCTTCAGTAATCTTATGGAATAAATATTAGCTCCATTTAATTTATTTGTTTTTACTTAATGAATAAGAGGATTAGCTAGTATATGGTATACCAAAGTCTGTATTTACAACAGGTGGGAAATGTAACAAGATGCCAGTCCCATCAGTGGGAGTAGTTTTTCAGTAAAAGGTATCAAATATCTTTAGCTCTTTTCTCAATCTGCAATATTATGGATAAGGGGAAAATTAAAGAGAGATTTTAATATATGTTATTTTCTATGTAAGATTTTTGTTGATAAATTAAAACATGACATTTCCTCTTTCTTACATTGACTGTTCAGTCTCATTCTTTATTTATTAATTGCCTTTCAAAATCCCTAGGGAAGAAGTAAATTCTATGCACACAGTTAAGTACAGTTTCTGATAGTCGCTTGGGCAGCAATAGTTTCTCACCCTCCTCTCTGTACCAGACTCTGCTAGGAGCTCTCTGTGAAAGAATGATCTGTAAAACAAGGGGGTATTGTCTCTAGGTCTCTATTCTAAAGCTGCTGGGAAGTATAGCTGAATGGGAAGGAGACTGTCAAATGAACTGACATCTAAAATATTATGTATATCATCCTCTCTTATTCTAATATTCTCTACTTCACCTGTCACCAAAGCTCAGGTCCTGTCTCTGGTTACAAGTTTGGAAATACTTCTGCACATAGGTTTATCCACATATACTCCAAAGACCTACTGGGTGGCATTTATTCTTCTGGTTACTTTCCTTCATTTTCCAAGCTGGTGCTGCTGATCATATTTAAAATTCACTCGAGCAAACAAATGGATACACAAGTAAAATCAGTGGGTATCTATGAGGTTAATGAGAAGTCTGGATGATTTAGAGTATCTCCTCCAATATCTGTCACACCAGAAAGAAGGAAAAGATCTGCCCTAAGGAATCTGTTGAGTGCATTAGGGGCAAATGGACTTTTTAATAGCTTATGTAAGAATTTTTTAACATCCATGGGAAAAAAGGGATATCAAAGAATTATGGACATAATTTAAAACCACCAAAGTCAGGTTCAATGAACACTTGTTGATGGTTTCTGGAGGTGGCAAAAAATGGGAAGTGAAGGAAAAGAAGGAAGAAAGTGAAAGAGGCTCCAGAACATAATGAATGACATAGTGTGTCAGTTCAAGTATGTGTATGAGTTATCTGTTGCTGCTTAAGAAAGAAATTCCTCTAAAACTTAGCAAGTTAAAACAATTTATTATTACATTTTCTGTTAGTCTGGATTTTAGGAGTGGCTTAGCAGGAGTGTTCTGGTTCTGAAGGTTGCAGTCTAGATATTGGCCAAGGCTGCAGTCACCTGAAGACTTTACTGAGGATCAAGTATTAACCTTCAAGATGGCTCACTCATATGGCTGCTGGAAAGCAAGCTTCAGTTTCTGGCTATGTGAACCTCTCCATGGGAATATTTGGGTGTCCTCATGACAAAGCAGCTGGCCTCCCCCAGAGCACGTTATCCAAGAGAGAACGAGGAGAAAGCTCTACTGCCTTTTAAGAAGACATCATGTTTGTTAGAAGGAAGTCTCTTAATCAGGACCACACTCAATAGTAGGAGAATTAGAGTTCACCTCTTGAAAGGAGGTGTATCAAAGAATTATGGACATAATTTAAAACCACCAAAGTTGGGTTCAGTGAACAACATTTATTGAGCATCTCTACTCAATAAATGGGGGGGCCTGGGAACCTGGGAAGGTACTAGAATTTAAGCACAAATTATTTTCCTACCACTAAAGGAATAAGAATTTTTATGTAGGTAGACAAGAGCCAACTTCAGAATACAGGACATTACAGGGCTATAATAGGTTTAAAGCTAAAAGGACGTGAAAGTGAGATTTAAATCATGGACAGAATTAGGAACTGGTTTTCTGCTGAGCAGAAGAGAAGTTATTTTGTACCCTATATGATTGCCTATTCATAAAACTTAGTAGGACCTGAACTGAGAACTAAATGCCAAAATACAGAGATACTGACTTATTCTGTCTTATAACTCCCAACACCTAGGTCAGTAATTTGTACCTAGGAAGAATCAATAAATATTTACTGGTTTGTTGAACTTAATTTAACTGATGAATTAATTCTGAGTATAGACCCATGCACCCCCATTGGATTGTTGTAGACGTTAAGTACTATGATTCTTCTGGGTGTTTTCTGTTAACCTTTTTCTTTGACTTGGTCAGCTCTTTTTTCTAGAATTTAATGTAGTCATGGGGGCACAAACTTGAGGATTATGGACCAAACTCTGCCAGTGGAATTGTTTATTTGGTTAAAACTCTGTGTGTGTGTGATTTTTAAATGGATTTTTCAGTGCCTTTAGGTGGGGCTTACACTCAGTGTGCACTCTCTAGTTCCCCACAGGCCCCACTATTTCCTGTTGTTTAATATGTATCAGCCTTATTAGTAGCTAATGGCACTTGAGTGTGAGACCCCTGCATCTAGATTTTAAACCTCAGGATTACACTATGTAATATTAGTCCAGCCTATTCTTACTCTCCATCCCCAGAGAGAATGAGCTGTTATTTCCTGTAGCTTTACTTTTGGCTTTAGGTCAAAAGTACTATTTTGGTAGCCATCTCCCTTTTTAGTTTAGCCAGTATCTTCCTGTAGTCTGCTAAACTCTTGTTTTCTCTCTCTTCCTTCTTTTTCCTCTTAGTTAGCGTTCCTGGTAAATTTTCACCCTTTCCTACTTTTCTCAATCCCTGCATCCTGAATGGTTTATGGAAAAAAGCATAAACACTGAGATCAGAAAGGCTTGGTTTTTACTCATTTTAAAAAGATCAGCCTGGTGCGGTGGCTCACAGCTATAATCCTAGCACTGCCAGAGGCCGAGGCAGGAGGAGGATGGCTTGAGGCCAGGAGTTCAAGACTAGCCTGGGAAACATAGCCAGACTTCACCTCTACAAAAATTAGCCAGGCTGGTGGTGTGCGCCTGTAATCCCAGCTACTCAAGTGGCTGAGGCAGGAGGATCCCATGAGCCCGGGAGTTCAAGTCTGCAGTGAACTGTGATTGAACCACTGCATTCCAGTCTGGGCAACAGAATGAGATCCTGTCTCACAGAAACATAAATAAAATAAAGAGATAATGTATATAAAGTACCTGACACACAGAAAGTGTGGTAAACTTGAGAATCATTCCCCCCTTCTTTCTAGCTAATAATTTCATGACCTTCTATGGGGATATTTGCATAGCCCTTCCATTTGAATCTCTTTTCCTGTCTTTATCCTTCTCAATTCATTCATTTATCCTTTTATTAATTCTTTTATTCAACAGTTATGAATCGACTACTTACTCTGTATCAGCCACTGTGTAAGGGGCTGAGAAAAAGACAATTCCTGCCCTGGTTGAGCTTATGATCTGTTAGTGGGAAGCAGATGTTAATGAAAGAACCACACAAATGATGTAAATTAACAAATTTTGTTAGTTGTAATTAATGCCCCAAAGGACAGCATATATTGTGACATATCGTAATAAGGAAAAATGGCCTTGTCAGGGAGGTCATAGAAGGCTTTCCCTGAAGAAATGATGACAGCTGAGATCTGAAGGAAATAGAAGTTAACTCTGTGTGTTTGTGGTGCTGTTGGTGGTGATTATAATTTCTAGCAGATGGAACAGCACATGCAAAGTCCTGTGATCAAAGGGAGCACAGGTTTATCTACTGGTCAGTGTTTGCTTCTCACTTTCTCCCTCTTTCCTTCCTTTCTTTCACCTTTCATTCAGAGAGTTGGGTCACCAGTTTCCTCAGATCCCTGACACATTATTATCATTCATCCATGCAAAGACCCTCTGTTGCTTCTTAAAATTTATCTATATATTCATTTTATCCCCTTTTAGCAATTTCTTTCTCCTCTCTTCCATAGGCAACCATTTTAATGCATTTAATATAGATTATAAAAAATTCTGTTCTTATGAAAATATAATTGTTTTCTGTATATATATTCTTTATTTAAATGATATTGTTTTATTAATCTCATTTCTTTTTCACTTGGCACTATGTTTTTCATATTCATCCAAGCTGCTCTGTGTATATCTAATCTGTTGATTCTAATTGCTGTATAATGCTCCATGGTAGTGCATCTGCCACTTATTATGTATTTACTTCAATTCTGGATTTTCTCCAATTCCTTTCTACCTCAAACAATGACAATAGCAGCATTCACACACTTTAATGAACATCTTCCAACATGTCCTCTTAGGGACTTGTGAGAAAATTCCTTTGAATGATATAACCAGGAGCGGAATTGCTGGGTCATAGGTTGTGCATGTACTTGATTTGACTAAGTCATGCCAGCTGGGTCTCCAGAATACCTGCAAGTCATCAGAGGTTTTCTGTTAAATGGCTACTTCACCCCCACTACTCTCTATCAGAGCATCCTGGATTCCTGGATTTATCTATTCAATTCTTTTTCCTCTTATACCCCTTCACAAACCCATTGTGAGCAAGCCACCCGTGTTATATTAATATTCTCTCTCAGTAGCCTAAATCCAAAGCCAGTTTGTCATATCCCCTTTAGGAATTCATAACACACAGTTATATGGTAAAGATAATCACCAACTGCTAATGGAGGTTTCTATTGTTGTTTCCTAAACACTTAAAGTACTGTAAGATTATCCTTTAGCACATAATTTGTACAATTCTCTGAGATCTCCTTTAAATTCTCAAATATTTCTTAGGATTATCTAGTCACTAAGGTGGACTGGAAGTTGGTTGGACTAAAATTTTTTACTTAGTCTCACAAGAAAAAATTTAGATGGCTAAGTGATGTCAAGGTATGGAAGAGGTTCAGCCTCATTTGTAGTAAAAAAAGGTAATTTAAAATAGTAAAGAGAAGTCCTTTCCCAAATATAAAATTGTGAAATTTTTTAAAGGAATATAATCCATCTTTGGTGAAGATTCAGGAAGATGGGCACTTTCACATAGTGCTGGTGGGAAATGCACAACCTTTCTGAAAAGCAATTTGACAATGTGTATCAAAAGCCTTTAAATGTTTAAGATGGTGCACTATGGCTCATGCATGTAATCCTAGCACTTTGGGAGGCCAAGGTAGGAAGATCACTTGAGGCCAGGGGTTCCAGACCAGGGGTTCCGCCTGAGAAACATGTTGTAACCTGGTCTCCATGAAAAACAGAAAAATTAGCTGGGCATGGTGGTGCATGCCTATAGTCCCAGGTACTCGGGAGGCTGGGGAGGACTGCTTGAGCCCAGGAATTTGAGGTTGCGCTTAGCTATGATCATGCCACTGCACTCAGCTTGGATGACAGAGTGAGACTCTGTCTCAAAAAAAAAAAAAAAAAGTATATTTAGGGAAGGAGTTACAGATAAGGAAAGGGAAAAGGCTAGTATGAACTATGAACTTCGTGGTATTGAATTTAAATTGGAGGTATCAGTATAATCTCTCTCTCTCTCTCTCTCTCTCTCTCTCTCTCTCTCTCTCTCTCTCTCTCTCT